>JAGDQP010003480.1:1512-67118 GCA_022664845.1 Lepisma saccharinum | reverse complement strand
AAAGAAAATATATATATATATATATATATATATATATATATATATATATATATTTAAATTGTAATTTTTTTCAACCCTGTCTTCAACTGATGTAATTTACCAAGTCAATCCCATCAACCCAACTGGCCGAGCTTACACTTTACCAGAAGACGAAAAGAAGATGGTTGAAGAGATGGATGTTGTTCCAACAGTTCCTGGACTCAAGAAAAGATCAACAGACTTCAGTTAGCAGAAGGCATTTTACAATGTACTGCGTTCATTTTTCTCAAGCCAAGCTGCTAGAACCGAGGTTTCGTTCCTGTTCATTGCAAATTGATCCATTATTTAAGCTTTTAAGGTACCATATTGTTCCGAAAATACAGATCTAGCAAAACATTAATCACTATCATAATTTTATTAAACTGCTGTATATATATATATAAACTATCGTTATGTCAACTATTTTCTAAGCACAGGCTGAATTTGTATTCCTCGTACCAGCTGATCTAATGACGATCACACAACGAAACTTACGGAGATCTAAGAGGACGGTATAAAGTATTTTTGTGAATTTTTTACAATTTTTAAAATTGGGTTTTTCTGAAAAATCAAAATTTGAAAATTTTGAGAATTTTTGAAAAATATATTTTTTTAAATATCTATCAAGTTATATATCATATAAAAACTTATTTCAGTAGCTTTAAAATGAGCCAAAGGTAAAGTCTCTGTGACAAAGGGTTACAGAGATAGAGCCATTTTTGTGTACGAGGGTGTGTCAAAATTTGGCAATTTTTCGAATTTTCAATAATTTATATTTAAAACAATTAGCGGCTGGACAAATCTAAAATTCTGGATTTTTTATGTGCTCCACAGATAGAGCTTATATACCAAAAATCATTGAACTGGAGAGAGTGAGGTAGAAAAGGTGTGTTGAATAGACGTGGAATGATTCAGTGAGTCGTTCGGCAAGAAGTATCGAGCCCTTGCAGATCACCTGCAAGAAAAATACACGTAATTTTTTTTATTTTACACGTGTTTCTCGCACCAAAAGTCATCAAATTGTCACCATTTACGATGGAACCAGTTACTAAGTTTCTGAGTGAACTGACAGCGGAATTGACTGACAAGAGAATCCAAAAACTTGACACGTGAGATAAGTGCCCTAAATATCAAGAGTGGTTGGGTGGGAAAATACCCTAATTATTTTATGTAGATAAAGGTTTAGTTTAGGAAATTTATTTTTTAGTTATTTTATTTTAAACGGGTTGTAATTTCCGAAAGATTCTTTCAGATAACTTATCAAAGAACATACGCGCACATCATATGGCATATTTACAGTTCAAGTAGATTTGAAATTGTACTTACCAACATTTTTCTTCTGAAGGGCTCTTCTCTTCTTATCTGACAGCCACTGAAACAGATTAGAAATTTTAATATTAAGAACTTTACTACGATAAAATGAAACAATGTCACCAAATAATAATAAAAATAAATAAAATAAAATTAAGTAACAATGAGAAAAATATGTTATTTGGGCGGATGTTTACAGAGTGTTTCTGGACCTCTGATACAAACCTCAAAACAAGAAAAAAAAGTTCATATGAACACGTGCTCTATCATGCGTAGTTTCGGCGTTAGAGGGCTCTAATGGCGTCGAAAACTGTATTTGAAGGCGATTGATTTCAAACACTAATAGCTGTGGAGCTGGCGGCTCGTCGTTTCATCAAAGAAATTAAACTTGCTCGTTCAGAAAATGCACATGTCAGAAGTGAGAGAAAAGTGCGCGAGAGATTACCCAAGAATTGGAAAGCGAAAGTGGGTCTAACAGACTTCCTACCAGTGAAAAACAGCACGATGGTTGCAAGTCGATACCTCACACAGATGCAAGATGGGGAAGGAATAAAGAATGTTATGCATGGTTGCATAACGGCACCTGAAAGAATAGCAAACGTTGAAAGGAACATGGATTAAGTGCCTGCTATGGGGGTAGGTATGATGCAACTGAAGTGTAACGACAGGGAGAGGACAAAATCGACAGGTTGTAGGAACATACCACGGGAGTAGAGGCACAGTATTACTTCCTTACTTCCTTGGCGTTCCAGCTCTGGGTGAGCTCCAGCCTCCTTTACAATGAGCCTCCATTCCTTCCTTTTCTGTTTTTTTTTTCTTCCAGTTTGTGACTTTCATCGCTTTCAGATCATTTAATACATCATCTAGCAATCTCAACTTGGGCCGTCCTCTTCGTCTGACGCCGTATATTTCTACCTTCGTTATTTTCCATGGCATTCTTCCTTTGATCATCCTCTCTACATGTCCCACCCATGCAATCCTTCTTGCTTTTACGTACAAGAGGCACAGTATACATAGCAAGCAATTTATGTCACCATGACATAACATCATTTTGTTAACATATTAAGTAAATATTTGAAAATAAATATAAAATATAAATTAACATATAAAATAGCCTGTATATGAATGCTGCCACAGTCGTTACTGCGATAAACTGACATTAATCGACGAACATGCTACAGCAATCAGCCGCTAGCCGTTCCTAACCACATCATAGTATGTTGTTACAGCAAAGCCACACACTATGCCATTATGCAAAATATTCTTTATTCCTTCCCCATCTCGCATCTGTGTGAGGTATTGACTTGCAACCAACGTGCTGTTGTTCTCTGGTAGGAAGCCATCCTCTGTTTGACCAACTTTCGCTTTAAAACTGGTATTTTGCGCAAATCGTAATTATCATTGAGAAATAGTGTTATTAACTGAGGAGTCGTGAGGTTATGATTTAAAATGAGTGAAGTTCAGAAATTTAAAAGAAGCTATCCTGAACTTTTAAAAATTTCGGCTTAGGAAGCTCCGCAATGGTTGGGGCAGTACTTTTACTTACAAAATTGTGAAAAGCCCTGCCATGAACTGAATGCAGGTGGAGTACAGGATATGTGAACAAATAGTCTTACAGAGTAGTAAGCATAAATATATACATTCATATTAATTATACTTGTTAGAGAATCCTGATAATAAGGAAGCCAAGGAATTTGAATTCTTGAATTTTATTTAAGGCCTTTAGGCAACGTTGGCTCAGGCCAAATGGATGATGATACTGCAAATGTGTTACTCCATGTGCAGAGGACGAGTAATTGATATTTCAAGAATGATTAACCACCATATTTGGAAAACTTCTTCCTATGACTTATTGGTACGAAGCCTCCAGCCCTGATTCGTTCTCTCAGAATCGGAGAGTAAGTAAACTGGTGCTTATTAACCGTAATGGACCACCGTTCCTAAATTTAAATCGAAAACATATGTGAAGATTTGGACATGATCATCGTACTGCAGATCACACCAGTTCAGAGAAAATAATGTGGATCATCCGAAGCCTCTTGGGGTTATTTTTTTGTGCAATTAGCATCATTTTTGGCAAAATTATATGCATTTACGTAGATATCACATCAACCTCCCTTCCAAATCAACTTCTGGGTACGTGCCTGTCTATCTCTACCCTATCTTGGCCTGAGCCTAAAGGCCATAATAAATTAAATAAAATTTCTTTAGGACCCCCTTGGTAAACGCCCTCTCCGAAATCGTGCCTACCGCTGAACGTTATCGCGCTAGTTGATGACAGGCTTAGGTCAAATATGTCAATTCTGAAAAATGAACATCTACAGCACCTGAAGAAGGAATTCGTTTCCAATTTAGTCACTGAACGAAATTACCCCAGCTAATCAAAAACCTTAATATGGTGACGTTCAAGTCGTACGATTAGTGGTCATAAGTGTAACAGTGAGAGGGTGCAAATAGAAAGTCTCTAGGGGCGAGAGTCACTATGGTAAGGATCGAAATTTATTTTTAAAAAAAAACTAAAAATTACTTCTTGAAGAAAATATACCTATTGAGATCGGTACGATATGAAAGTGTGTATGTGTATATATATATATATATATATATATATATATATATATATATATATTAACACGCTAGCGGCCATAATTTTGAAGATATTTGAACCAAATTTTTATATATTGTTTCTAGGCTTAATAGCTCGGTTAAGTTCGTTAATGAGCAAAATCGGTCGCCATATTGGATCCAAAATGGCCGACGAACCCATTGTTGTATAGAATACACAGCCTAAACCGCTGGGGCTATTGAAATCAAATTTGGCATAAAGGTACAACATCACTTTTTGATTACGAAAATGTTACCTAATGAGTTCAAAGACGCCATCTTGGATCCAAAATGGCGGACCTAAAAATCCATTTTCCACACCGTTTGAGCTAGAGATACGAAATTTGGCATAAAGGTGCACTATGACGAGTAGCTTAGGGAAATATCACAACATTTGGGAAAAGCCGCCATCTTGGATCCAAAATGACCGCCCAAAATCCCATTTTGCACACCGTTTGAGCTGGATAAATGAAATTTTACTTGAAGTTGTACTATGACAAGTAGGTCACGACAAAATAAGAAAACTTTCAAAAAGTCGTCAACTTGGATCCAAAAAGGCCGCCCCAAAAACCCAATTTCCAAATCATTGAAGGTAGAGAAACGAAATTTTCAATGAAGGTGTATGACCAAGAGTAGGTTACAATAAATGGGGCAAATCTTCCCTTTGGGGGCGCAGCCAACCGTGGGAGGGTGAAGATGTACTCCGTGGTGGTGTAGTGCTGCAGGGAGATTTTGGTTAAGATAAAGGAGGCGCATCCTCTCAAAAGCACTGAAGTCGGGGGGCGAGCCCCGGCTCCCAGCGAAACTTCGAAATCTACCTTAGCCTGTAGGCCTACCGCAAGGGATTTTTTAATTTTCTCACTGCTCTTGTATATAAAGTTTTATGTATGTAACACAAAATATTAAATTTATACTATACTTAAAAATATATAGGGTAAGAGAAGGTAATTATGAGACAGTCCATCTAAGTCACTTGTAATTATTACTGGGAAAATCAAGTTATGACTGCAGATCCTTGATTTCACTCCGTTAGTAAGTGGCTATGGCTTATATCAAATTACCTGGTTAATCGAATTGGAATTGCAAGTAATAGCAAATGTGAGCTTAAAATGTATCGTTTTAAATTTCAGTTCCTTGAGAAACTTTTCATGTACTGATTCAAACGATCGTTTGCAGGGCTCCAAATGAGACAGTGTGGTGGCTAAGGCTATTATTTACTTGTTTGTGCAGTGGAACACTTCAATGCAGCTTTGTTTGAATCTGACGTTAGTATTGCAGTGACCGGTGATTTGCGAGACAAGAAAGGTAATTCTGAGACAGCGTTATTTGTTTTTACTTTATAGTGAATTGACGACCCAGTAGTCCACAATACCGTCCAAATACAAGAAAAACGGGAAAGCCGAAGGCCAGAAATACAGACAGTATTCCTTTCGAAGACAATGTCGCCATTTTACCTAGGCCAAGCATTCCAAACAATATCCGAATGAAATTAGACTACCGATTAAAAATAAACGGTAGATGTGTTTCGAAAGTAACTTCGGAGTTTTTTTTTTTTTTTTTTCACTTTTGTTTCTTACAGTAGAGTACAAAAGCTTGTAGATTATTTTCCTCGCGTTTATTCGATAGGCTCTGTATCACTGGCCACTGCAATACATGTGACTTGTGGCAGACACTTCAATCTTGTACAACAGGCCTGGCAAGAAGAAAAATACAATTTTTAATCACCTGGTTTCAGTAGGTTATGTTCTGTGTCAGCACCAATACTAGAAACTGTCCTTGTCCTTTTGCTTTACAAGAGCAGTTGTATTTTACTTTGTAATTTTGCACGAAATGTCGTATTCGAATGAAACTTATCTTCAAATAATGAGGATATATTTTTCTCAATATTGGCCTCTTTCGTACCTCAGCGTGGAGAACAGAGTATTTCAATATTGTCCTCCACTGTCTCATTATTATCTTTTTAGAGGATAATTATAAGACTGTGTTTTTCTGCAATTTCTCGAAATGGGGCATTCTTCAACAGATTATGTTAAGCAGGGATCGAAATGGAAATTTTCACGAAACGGAACGCTTTACTATAGACATTTATTATGAGGTCTATGGCATATTCACGAACCGGAACGGCGTTACGGTTTGCTCCGGTGCATTTCGTGCCCTGATGTTAAGTGAAAAAATCATTATCTTAATCACCTAACTGTAGTTTGCTTTTCAATAGATCAGTCATGCAGAAAGATAAAGCAGAAGTGCTTGTCTCATAATTACCCACTCTTCAATACTTCACTAACAGAACCAATAATTTTCAATTGGCAATTTTACATGAGATACTTTGCCGTGTTTATCCAGAATACCTCGGGCGCTTTTTACGGAACCTAACAGTTAACTTCAACTAACATAATTCCTGTTATAGTTAATCTATGTCAGCATATTTTTTTTCAATAAACCGATTCGTTTAACTCTGAGAAATTTGATTTAGAAAGACATCCCGATGCAAGCTAAAGTAATATAGTATTTTCTGTCAGGGCACCTTTGTACGCTATGTATTACGTGTTAATTTCGCAATGTATTGTAGTTTCGTAATACTTCTCGAGCAAAATATTTACCCAAGTGCGTAGCACATACAGTTACTTTGCTACACCCTTGAGTATGTTTCCTTCTAAACTATTACTACTTAATTCATAACATTAAGTTCTAGTTTTGTTTTACTTGAGTACAAGGGCATTCAGAAGGATGAAGGGAACTAGTCCACTCTATACATGACTGATTCTCGGTTACTCTTTGCTGTTTATTCCCACCAACGCACTTGTTCATGAGGAAAAGAATAAATCCAGAGTAATAGCTACACGCTTCACTGTTCGAATTCACTTATCCAAATATAGTGATGAGGAAAGAGATTCGAATCACTGGCACTTAGAGCAGTAAATCGGAACTGCAATATAATAAATTGTTACTGAAGTAATATTTTAAATTATTAAAACTAAAGAAATGAACTGAATAAACGGCACTAGTACCTCAGAAGGGTGAACTGTATTTACACAAAACGTCCAGTAATGTCAAGCGATCGAAGAGAGCGAGGACGGGATACTTAAAGCCAGGTTAAGTGTCATCCAGTGATCTTGCCACCTCCATAACGAACTTTCTAATTCCCGTCCTTTCGACTTTATTGTACATTAATTCAGGACGGAACCCCTTACATATTCACTGTCTCCACATTTAATCTCTTCTGTAAATGTTACCCTTTATTACACCCCTCTACGGAACTTAAACCCAAATAAGGTGCAGGTTGCCCTATCTGCACGTAAATAAAAATAAAGGTATTTAACCCTAGATTACAAAGCCGTCGTCTGATAGACTACGCGACTAGTGCTGAAATCTCCCCCACGCCCTTCCACTAGGTTCACACCTCTCATACTCCGTGTACCTTCAGTGCGTGGATAGATAATGAAGGTGAAGGGTCGTTGACTTCCTAATCTCTTTCTTTCTGTGTCATTTTTAATTCGCGTCGTCCAGTAGACTACGGTGTTACTTACGAAGTACAGTGGACGTATTAGATTACAAATGCGTCGTCTAGCAGACTACGCGACTAGTGCTGAAGTCTAGTGGGGCCTTACACGAAAATATCTGCTGTGAATGCCAAGGCAACTAGATATGTCATTCAAAACTCTGTAAAGGTTGCTTTAAAGCTTATGACATGTTTTTCTTTTCTAAAGTAGTCGGTCAGACTACGCCTTTGTAATAGGGTTTGGTACAGACCGCCTTTGTAATCTAGGGTTAATAGGTAGTGAAGAGAATATTACATAATAGGTGATTCATGTGTAATGTAGTATTGCTTCTTGATAGTAATAAAAAAAGGCATTACTATAGTAGTGACGAACCAATTTTAAAATCACTAAAACCAAACCAAAATCACTTAAAACACACACATTACGTGTTCATGGGAGGCGAGCGGTTTACGCAATTGTTTTCTTGCCATCTTTGTAGATTATCTTAGATTAGTGACCATATGAACGTGTAGGTTAGGTAAGGTTAGGTGTGGTAATGTATCATTACAAAATGTATTTTTATATGTTCACATTTATTATTAATAATTCCTTATTTTCCTTTTTCGTAAATTATCTTAAATTAATGAACGTGGAGGTTAGGTAAAGTTAGGTGCGGTCATGTATCTTTACAAAATATATTTTCACATTTACCTTCAGCACACAGGCGTGTTAACTCTCCCAATTTCCATTAGAAAGTCGTATAAAATTGTTTCGGGACCTTTTCCTTTCCCTCGTCATTCCCATACGATTCAATAACAATAAGGCAAGAAATGTCATAATCATCACAAAGACACGCCGTTTCAACACTGCCTTCCACATGAAAACAACTGTAACTCTACGCAAAATAGTTCCTTCCGCCACAACATGCAGTGCGTCCTAAAACATCTTCAAATCACACTACAACTATATCATTATTCACTTCAAATGTTACCAACATCAATATTTACCTCCTTAATACTCTCAAACATCACACAATTATCTCAATTCCTCCTGTAAATTTCTAAAAATTGGTGCGTCACTACTATAGTTAACCCATAAAAAATATAAGTTTATGCAGAAGCAATACGGTATTAGAAAGAGACTATGAGTTCTGGTCTACACCACGCTTAGAGTTGAAATTGTAAGATAACTTGCTGCTATTTATTTATAATCATTATAAATATAATGATTGCTATTTATTCCCATCATCGCCTTCGTACGCAAGAGAAACAAATTTAGGCCATACTTTATGAAATACGCTCAAAGGGGTACAAGTATCAAAGTACTTCTAATTATGTACAAGGTGCCACACTGATTTTATAGTTATGAGAAATATTATAAAACTATTACGAACCGAGTGTACGATAGTACTTCATATATATATATATATGGGTCCGCCATACACTTATTTTTAATATGAAGAGATTTGTTTACATTCCTTGTAATGTGAAGGGAACATTTAAAACACACTACGCATCGAAGAAAATTACATTGTGAACGTAATAAATAGTACTAACCTCTGGAAGAGATTTTCCTGCACTTAAATTATATATTTTTACGTTGTTTGCATCTGAGACCTGCATTATGAAGTATTTTTAACTTATAACTACTGCTTTCTATGTTGATTCTCCATGCGCTACACACCTTGCTCTTATTCACATGTCAGCAGTGTCGCATTCGCGATTCGCACTTCATTTTGCTCTGTTGGGATAACAAATGCAATGACACTTGCGCACTGACAGAAAAGTTGTCTAAAATCAAACCACTTTCTTTGGGAGGTAGCTGAATTAATGGATTTTTCAAACGAGTGGTAGCATGGTAGTGACATTAGAAGCAAAAACATAATATCTCCCTACATTTAAAAAAATATCTTAGCATTGTGCAGCAGATATTCTCTATTAGAAATACGAAAGGTAGGGGAAAGGCGTAGTTTCAGTTCACATGTCATTCTGTAGTGCTTTTACAAATATACCCGACTTATTTAAATGTCGGGCTTCTGTACATTTCTAATTTATTTTCTCTGCTTACTAACATTAATGGCCTATAATTATTCCGTGACTGATAAGCATTTGAAAATTTGAAAACATGTGTCGTCATTTTAATGTTCTATACAAACCTACTGGTCAATATCCTCTATATCTCAAAAGAAAAAAAAAATGACCTTGCATGACAACCAAAGATCATTTGGTAAAAATATTGATAAAGTTTGGCAGATTATAGTAGCTCAGTCAAGATATAAATAGGAAGAAAAATATTGAATATCCTAGTACAATAAAACAAGGTCTTGAATGTTTGCTTATGACTACCAAGTGAGCTGCATGGGGTCTCTCAACGTTCATTTTATATTAAATGAAGTCTTGAATCACAAAGTAATCTGTATCTTGAATGGTGAGTGAAAAATAAACAAGCATGTGTAGCTGCAGTAAGCATCAGGTTATTAATGTTTGGTAATACTATACAAGTGCTGCTCCTGTTGTGTGGTGGTATTTTTTTTTAATCTGGTGGTTTTTTTTATCAATTAGCAGCCATAAATAAATATAAAGGTACTTCATTTGGTCTGGTTTCCATTAAGATTGAATCGCAGTATTTTGTATTTACCTCGTTCTCAAGGTAGCCTCAGTTAAAAACATCTCTACCTTTAAGCTCTTGCCCTTCAGCTTCATCGACTTACTGATACTATTACTGGCTATCCACACTCAGCGTTGCCAACACATAGTGTTTTCTCCCGTAAAACCAAGACCCTAAATTCCGTCAAAAATTAAAACCCTTTATTTTATGTATAATATAAAAGAAAACCAACAGACAGTCGCTTCTCATAAGAGGCAGTTGAAAGACACCAAACCACTAGTCCACCAGGACACTCACACCAACCAAAACTAACTGAACCGTGTCGTCAGAGAACACAAAAGATTCAAAACGGGATAAGCGCCAGGCAAAAACAACCTAAGTGCTGATCATCAGAACACTCCGGACGCTCCCCAGTGAAGCCTCGCCAATCTTCACAACTAGAAGGTGCCTCAATGTATGTCTTTTCCCTAAAGAAGAGTAAGAAAGAAAGTGAACTTCACTTTCCTGTGGACAAGTGGGTAACGCTCGCGAAGAGTCAACTGGACACTCAGACTGGAAGCCGGCCAGCTGGACCAACTCAAGCCGATCACTCGAGAGCTAAGTCACGACTTCACCAGCCAAGGTCATGTCCCACGGCCACATAACGTACGAGAAAAGATAAAGCATCAAACTATTGAAA
The DNA here is from genome assembly GCA_022664845.1 of Lepisma saccharinum. Classification (NCBI taxonomy): domain Eukaryota; kingdom Metazoa; phylum Arthropoda; class Insecta; order Zygentoma; family Lepismatidae; genus Lepisma; species Lepisma saccharinum. The sequence goes on along the minus strand of JAGDQP010003480.1, from coordinate 56,423 downwards.
CAAAATGAGCATCATCTCTTATCACCAGGACACGCCAGTACCGGAAATCCCGAAGAGGGAGCACACGAATACCGAAGGATAATAAAAATCCGAAATATAGTACAGATATAGACATGAGCATAAGCGATGGCAAAAGAGGGGGGTAGACAGAAGGAAAGAATTCCCCACCCCACCAGAGAAGAGAGCGCAGAGAACAACCCACATCACCGTATGGAAAATGCCACAGTGCCAGCCTCAATACAAACAGACTTCATACTGGAGGCTGTAAACCAAAGTTTATCCATAAACTTACGCAAGTCACCGAAGTTAACTTTAAACCTCAAATAAGAGAAAAGTTGGCAAAAATAAAACATCATGAATCTCTCAGAATAACGAGGGAATAGTAAACGCTCTCACACACCAGTAATGGACCACGCACTACAGTAGGACCTACAGTTGAAAACTGCACTAAAGTCTATTCCACCAGACTTGAAAGTAAAGGCAAACAACCGTAGCACTAGAAAGCGTATTCATCCGCCCTATCTGCAACCGGGTTGGCTTTTGTAGGCAGAGATATTTCCGCCTCCCATACAGCACATGTTTTATCCATGTGTTAGTAACTCTGAAGACATTACGAAATTTACCCCTTCTCTTTTGCCTCTGTTGAACTCAAACAAAGAGGAAAGCATGTGTCCCCCTCCCACGGAACTGGAATGTGACTGCTGGTGACAGGGAGAATAGGTCAAAGGGAAGGAGTGAAACCATTGTGGCCGGAAGGCATTACTGTTAATGGCAATATAATTCACGATTTCAAATACCAACATTCATCCTAGATAACATTTTTATCTGCTTATTTTAAATTAACATTAAAGTTAATAACTAATAATCTCACGTTGACTTTTAGCGAATATCCATAAGAACTATTTTTATCTTTATTTAACTGCGTGATAAGGCACGCAACAAATCAGACATTGGGGGTGGCGCGCGGTTTGTTGTTACTTACTCTCAGGTCTCGTGAAATAGACTTTAGTGACATTCGCCGTACTCTAGCGGAAAGAGGAAAAAGTAGGAGAAATAAAAGTTCTAACATACTACCTATCCGCCAGAAGACAGCGATGTTGTCCGCTAGTGTACAAGGCCACTGTAGCAAATATTGAAATCAATATTAACGTGAAAATCCATAAATAAAAACACTGAAAGTTTAATGTGCGGTCACTCACCTTAATACGAATTAAATTTAATTTGCTAAAACACTTGTACTCTACGCAATAGTGTAAGCTCAAAATATCCATTGTTTATTTCAACAAAACGACAGAAAGATCAAGTTATTGAACACAAATTACTCTAAAATTCCTATTTTCATATGCATCGAAGTTCATTTGAGCGGAAAAAAATATCATTTGTATTTGAGTTGAAATTAACATCTCTTGAGGAGAGAAACCCGAAAGTTCATCAATTCGGTTTGGAAAAAAAAAGTATGTTTAAGAAACACTATTAAGTCCATGGAAATTCATTTAGTTATACTGTAGTTGAAATTTATGCTTTGACAAAATCGTTTCGTTTAAAATTCCTTGTATATAAAAATAATACGAAAATTCACTGTTTTATACATAGAAGATATCGATTGTATTAACAAATATTTGAAACTTCTGACCCTTTCCAACTGTATCACTTTCACTATAAAATATGTGTCAATTCCACTATAAGCACTTTTCAACATTACAGCATCATATGACAAATCAAGATTTCTGACATTTTATTGGTGCTTCGAAATAAATATTTGAAATTTCATAATACAAAATTTGGATATTTTGGGTTTAGCGATCATACAGTTTTGAAACTGTTTGAAATTCAAATATAAATAAATGGTACGAAACTAAAACCGACGAAACATTGTGCAGATACTCAACCGATGCCGAACGAATAAAGTAAATACGGTGAGCTAATAGCACTAAACTTATCGCATGAGTAGCTAACGAAATTCATATTGGGAGTTCATAAAGCACAATATTACTTAAATCAATAAAACATTAAATAAATAAGGAAAGAAACAGAGATCTGTTAACGGCTTTCGGCTTAACTAAATCACAGCATTACGGCATTGGTCGACCCATGATCTCTTACCTGGTTTACCTAGGATGTCGAAATATTAACCTTGCACTAGAAACTTGACATAAAAAATATTATACATAGATTTTTATACAAACAATTTTCACTACCGAAAACAGAATTTAGATGTAATTAATTTATTCTCGAGAGAGTCCAGAACACGAAAGGTGTAATTTTTCACTGAAATTCAAAGATGTCTTCTCGTTGTGCATCCAACAGAGCGGAAGATGTCACGACGAAATTCAAATTGCAAAATCTAACCTCTTGGGTAAGCGAACATGGTTCTTCTCAATATTCAATTAATTTAAACTTTACCTGAGGCAGGAGCACTGATTTAATATACAAAACGGAGGTTTAAATTATACTAAAAAAAACTTTATGGAGAATCAGTGTTTTGCAACCTCTTGTCGTTGTATCTTGTACTAGTATATCTCTAACCGGGAACGCCTCCTTCATCGACAGATGACGTACGCAAGAACAAAATAAACCCCAGAAGCAGATCTCGGTTTCAAACCAAAATTAATAATACCTGAATTTTGGCACAATGAATGAAATTTCATAAGCACAAAGTATCTTAAAACAGGAAATAAGTGATATATTAATTAATATAAGAAAATTAATGAGTTTAGCGAGCAAGGAATTCTCTTAGCGGGAAGATTTGCCAATGATATAAAACCACATACTTGAGATGAATTGAGATTTGGTCCTGTCAGGGATGCTGACATTATCACCCAGGTAGAAAATAAGTAACAAAAGGATGAGAGAAGAAAGATACGTCACATTGTAGTTCAAGAAGTAAATCTTTACGCCAAGAAGCTAAACAAAAGAGAATCAAAAGATTAATCCATTGCTCGAAAACATGGGGGGGGGGGGGGAATACTGATGATCCACGACCACGATAGTAAGAATTTTTCGGCTTTGAAGCTCAACATCCGTAACAATAATAAATAAAACAAATGGAACGGAGCTTCAAGTTAGTTACACCATTTATGTGGGTTTCAATAAAGATACTATATATTTAAAAGGAAATAATTAAGTCGTATTATTACCAGTGCCAAATGTGTCTAAATTGAAAGAAAAAGAACATTAAAAAAAAAAAAAATACAAGAATTTGTTACCAGCGGAAATTCGTTCTAGTTGGTAACGCTGTCCACACTCTCTCGGTAGTGATTACTATGAAACCATTATTCATTTTATGGACTTCCATTGTCCTGTTCATATAATCCCTTGGAAATCATTGGCACAAGAATTAGTGGAGTCCTTTCTTCATCTTACTTATATAGTTCTCAGTTCGCTTGATGCCACCAACTGGACGGTTAAACAATGGTACATGCTTTTGTTTAATACTTTATTTTTACCCTCAATATGTTGATCTTTTTACCAAAGCTCATTGTTATCAGGCCCTTGTGTGGCAAAATCTCCATTGTGTCTCTTTGTATTTGTTAGCAGCTAACATATGGTATCGCATGATATATAATATCATTCCAACCAGAAAAAAAATACTCTCAAATAGACAATCTTATTTGTTCTGAGTGCCGTCAAGTAGATAACCTGTTCCATTATCTTACGCAGTGCAATAAATATATAACAATACTATCTACTATGTACAAATTCGAATCAATCTTCTAGTAAATCAAACTACGCCACAGTCTCTGTTTCTCCAAAATTTGTGCACTCCTTCCTATCAATTCTACAACAAAACCAAAGGTAAACTTTATTCTTGGCTTCTCCTAATGGTACTCAACCTTCTGGTAATACACCAAGTCTCACCTTCAGTTCCTCTCTTCACACATAAACTCTTTTATGATCCTCAACTGTACGTATAATCGTACCCAGAAAAATATTTTCACACCATATTTAGGCCTTTTTGCGCCTATATAATGTACTTAAATTATATACATAAATATCGTCCACCTTCTATGTTATCTTGCACGTAAATAGATGTTACTTCCGATCATGGTAGCTATTTAAACAAGTTAATCTCTTTATGATGATATTCTATTAAGTTCAGTCTTATTCCATATTTTTCTCTGTTATGTCTATTTATTTATAAGTTACCTAGAACTCAATTAGTTTAGAGTGAATTGATTAACTATTCTGAATACCTCTATATTTTATGTTTGTAGGTTATTTTATATAATTTTTTGTACATAATATCGATATTTTTTTCATTTCTCAGTGTATCTGTTTTACTAATTGAATTTAAGGTTCTATTTTATGATTTTTGAAGTTCATCAAGTTCTTTTCATAACTTTACCTAATTTTCGCTATTTCTGGCCCCCCGAAACTAAACTATAACTTGCCGTTTTAGTAACTGACTCCGTCCTGTCACGATTGTGAGTGGAATTCTAGTTAAAGCCCACGGTGTCCATGCCCCTAGCGTGATTCGAACCCCCGTTCTTCGAGTCGCTGGCCTAACGCCTCAGACCACCGGGTCGGCGAATATAGAATGTATTCCAATTAATTAGGTGTACATAGAAAACACTGATGCAGATGGGGTAAGAACTGCATCCTGATAGGCGAAAAATGAGTTTCCTTTGTATTTTTCAAAGTAGATTCCTTGCCATGGGCCAATAAAAAGCAGTGTGATCAGTAGTGCAATATTAAATCACTATGAACCCTTTCTTCAGCATCAGCATTTTGAAAAAAAAAATGAAAAAAAATCAGTAGGGCTATGGTGGATACCATAGAGAATGGAATTAATCAAATGAATGCAGTATCAGTTGCCTACCCTGACAGATTTCTCCAGGGATTTTCCTGTCACACTAAAAAAATACCGGGACGGTACTTACAAACTAGGCACTGGCCGATTACCTTCCAAAATCCTCTCCTGCAACCTATTCTGGACTGAACCTCTGACGCCTAAAGGGCTCTACTCGACAGTTTTTGTTCGTATTTCTTTTGTGTTATGCAACATCCTAAATCCCATCCTGTTCGTTTGTGCAGGATTTTAAAGCAATTGCTTTCTCATTATAATGATATTGCACTTGTTACCACATCTACGTTTTAATTGTATGCTTAATACACCAGAGCCGGGGTAATAAGAACTTCTGAAACAGCTGCTATATATTGATTATTTTCAAGTTAACTGTAAAGACATAATATACTTTCCATTATGGGGTGTTGTATGATGCATTTTTACATATGATTAACATGCATGTTGCATTCACACCCACACTATTAAATTTTTATCTTCAATTTTATGCCAATACCAAAAAATTGGGTGCCAATTACCCCGTTATTCTATACAGAATCATGATTCACGATTTAACAATATCCCTATAATACTGTAAACCACAGAAGTATATCCCTTTATAATGCAAATGTATAACATATAAGCAATGGACTTAAGATACCGTACTCCATTAAAATAAATAATGAATAATCCATTTCTATTAGTAAGCTTGATAAGTTACTAATCCTTGCCTGATTCGGAACGAGCACTATTTAAAGCTTTTAATTCATGTGCTTTTAAGTTCATGATAAATGCGTCACTAGCATTCATTAAAAAAGTATACGATTGTCGAACGTAAAAACCCACATTTATTTTACAGATTTTTTTTTTTTTTTTTTTTTTTTGATACAAGAGTTCTAAAGAGCATTATTAGAAGATATCTTAAGATTTAATCATCAAAAAAGAGCTACTATAAATTAGTGTTTAAGCTACCAAAATATATCAATATCTTAAAAAAGTATTAAAAGTAAAAATCAATTTTAAATGAATAAAACGAACAAAATGACATGTTAAGGCATACAGAAACGCTATTCACCACTTATACTAGTTCTTTCGATCCATTTTTGCTATCTCTTTTAAACAATACTAACAATTCAAATACCATCTGTATGTTAATGACAAGCAGTCGGCAAACTGATTACATCATAACATGGCGGCGCCCGATTAAGCGCAAGGCTGAGACTCTTTTGAAGCAAGTCTTTATTACTCTTGATGTTTTCCGAAGTCTACTTTAACAGAAGAACTTTTTATTGCAATAAAAAAATACTACCGGAAATGTCCATTCAAGTAGCTCCCCAGTTGGTATAGCGATGCTATGTCAACACAAATTGGGATCTCTCAACGGAGAAAAATTAGTCCTGAAAAACTGTTAGCGGACATCTATTAACTGCACAAGTGTGAGTGATTAGTGGCAATATTGTCCTCTTGCATAACGCGAATATGTTCATGAATCCTTGTCTCTTAGCATAACGCAAATATGTTATTGAATCCAAGGGTTGCAATATAACTTACACTATTTCATTTTTCTAGCCTATCCATGCCGCTGGGGAATGACACGGAAGCTTATGTAATGACAGATGATGATGATGATGACAATAATGGAACTGCTCAATGTGATATTATTTCCAGTGAGACTCCGTTATACACCACTACAGCGCATTCAGAAGATACTGTTAGCAGTAGTGTTGACGTAAGTATTTCAAAACTCTCAGGTATAATGATGTCTGTCTCTCGTAAATTATAATAGTAAAGGGGGTACTGCGTACAAGGACCCTTTTCTGACCCTTAATCGAATGTAATGAAATGTTGCACGTAATAACTAGACCATATGTAAGTTCCAAAAATCCAAACCCTATGTTCATACCACTTCCAAAAAGGACCAATTCCGGTTTCTATTTTTTGTAGTGTTGTTTAAAATAAATTCTGATATCCTTAGAACGGCTTAAGTTATTCAATCCAAATTTGGTTTGAAAAGTACTAATTTTGCGGTGTAAACCAAAAGACTATACCTTTAACCGTTTTGGAGATAAAAATTAGTTTTCTTATGTAAACGTTCAATTTTACTTATAAGAAATGCGCCTTTTCCTAGAAAACTTGGTGTTGTTTAACCATCAGCCCCAACTAGTTACAAAACGATATTTCTTCCAAATAATTTTCATGCAATGTAGAACATATTCAAAAATCATTTTGTAGCTGATAAGGGCTGATGGTTAAAAGAAACGTTTTATACTCTAAAGTTGAGTACCTTACGTGGAAGCATACGTTTGAAATTCTGCTAAATAAACCTTCATATGTCTGAAAGTTCTTATGATATCCAAACCACATTTTGTGTGACAATTACGGATATTATGAACACATCACAACCAAAATTTCTAGTTGATTTCTTCGTCCGTGTTAGAAATAGAAAATATTTACTGCTTATCTCCGTGACTCTAGGAACACGGACGCTAACATATTAAAACACTAAAACAACATTGAAGAAATGCGGCGAGCATGTCTTCAAGAGGAAAGCATTTTGGTCGTCGACAGAGGCTTCCGAGATTCACTCCATCTTCTATCAGACTTAGGTTTCTAATCTTAACTGCCCGAGTTCTTGAAGAAAGGACAAAAACAGCATATGACCTTGTAGGTAAATAAATCAACAATAGTAACAAGAATGTGGTAAGTGATGGAATCTCCGAACAGCAGAGTTAAGCAGTGGAATGCTCTGGATCATGTAATACCCAACACGCAAATAGGTAATATAGATGACGTCCGTATCGTATTCCATTTGCAACGTTTATCGGCCTGCGCTTGTGAAAGACACGTCTACAGATGAATATATCGCAAGGAAAATGCTGTTACTTGTGGAGAAAATTAATGGTTTACAAGAAAATGTCAATACCGAACGGTGAGGTAAACAAAATCACAAAATGTGGTTTAGGTATCATAAGAAGTTTCAGGCATATGAAGGTTTATTTAGCTGAATTTCAAACATATACTTCCACGTGACGTACTCAACTTTAGAGTATAAAATGTTTCTTCTAATCATCAACCCCATCAGTTACAAAATGATTTTTGAATATGGTCTTCTACATTACATGAAGATAATTTGAGCGAAGTATCGTTTTGTAACTAGTGGGGGCTAATGGTTAAACAACACAAAATTTCTTAGGAAAGGTGCATTTTTTATAAGCAAGATTGAACGTTTACACAAGAAAATTTATTTTTATCTCTCAAACGGTTAAAGGTGTAGTCTTTTGGTTTACACTGTAATATGTTCATTATATTAGTACTTTCCGGACGAAATTTGGATTTGATAGCTTAAAGCATTCTGTAGATATCAGAATTCGTTTTAAACAATATTATAAAAATTAGAATCCAGAAGTACCCATCGACAATGTTTCGCCATTTTGCGAGTAGAGCCATGATGCCATCGGTGAAGAACTTCTGTGGTTTCTGCTTGAAAAACTGAATCAAGTGGTTTTCATAGGCTTCTTGTGAAACCAGCTTAATTCCATTGAGAGAGTTCTGCACAGATCGGAACAAGTGATAGTCCGAGGGTGCTATATCTGGACTATACGGTGGATGCATCAAAACTTCCCAACCAAGCTCGCGCAATTTTTGACGGGTCATCAACGAAGTATGTGGTCGGGCGTTGTCATGACACCTTTCCTATTGTTCAATTCGGACCGTTTTCTTTCAATTGCCTGGCGTAATGTCTCTAGTTGTTCACAGTAGAGTTGAGAATTAATCGTCTGACCAACTGGAAATAGCTCATGGTGGACGATTCCCTTCCAGTCCCACCACACACACAGCATCACCTTGTTCGGCGTCAATCCGGGCTTCGCGAACGCTTCTGACAGCTCACCATCCCTTCTCCACGAACTTTTACGCTTCCGATTGTCGTACGTGATCATTTATCATCACTGGTTATGACACGTTTCAGAAATGGCTCGTTTTCATAGCGTTTCAGCAGCGCATCGCAGATGTTCATTCGGTCTATCATGTTTCTCTCGCTCAACTCATGCGGAACTCATACATCGAGTCTCTCTTTGTGTAAATGGTTCAACAGTTTCGTGGTCAATGCCTAGCTCCATACCAATATCGACACTGCTGATATGCTTATCTTGCTGGACCTTTTCAAGAATTTAATCAGCATTTTCAGTTATTGGACGACCAGAGCGTGGCTCATCTTTCACATCAAAATTACTAAAGCGAACCATTTGCGCGCAGTAGATTTTGATAAAGTACCTTCTCCGTACACTGTACAATTTTTTTTCACACGCCTGCGCAGCGTTCTTCCTTTTGTCGTAATAATATTGCAAAATATAGCGCAATTTGACATTAGTGTTCTCCATTTTCACACGCAAATAACTTCCCAACCACTGCACCAATTTCGCTGTTTATACACTCAGTAATGCTCAAAGTGTCACCTTTCGAACAAGCGTTTAGTGGTGGCGAGGTGTTTCCTGAGGTATTTGCAATTGACGCCATCTATCGGGGAAACGCCACAAACTTTTTCCAGACCCAATATTAGTACTTTCCGGACGAAATTTGGATTTGATAGCTTAAACTATTCTGGAGATATCAGAATTTGTTTTGAACAATATTATAAAAATTTGAATCCGGAAGTACCCATCTTTAGAGTATAAAATGTTTCTTTTAACCATCAGCCCCCATCAGTTACAAAATGATTTTTGAATATGGTCTTGTACATTACATGAAGATAATTTGAGCGAAGTATCGTTTTGTAACTAGTGGGGGCTGATGGTTAAACAACACAAAGTTTCTTAGGAAAGGTGCATTTTTTATAAGTAAGATTGAACGTTTACACAAGAAAATGTATTTTTATCTCCAAAACGGTTCAAGGTGTAGTCTTTTGGTTTACACTGTAATATGCTCATGATATTAGTACTTTCTGGACGAAATTTGGATTTGATAGCTTAAACCATTCTGGAGAGAATTTATTTTAAACAACACTAAAAATTAGGATCCGGAAGTGGTCATTTTTGGACATTTTGGATACGCTTTCCATGATAACCGGAAGTGATGTGGACATAGGATTCGGATTATTGGAACTCTCATATGGTCTAGTTATTACGTACAAAATTTCATTGAAATCGGTTAAGGGGCAGAAAACGGCCCTTATGCGCAGTACTTCTTTCTTTCTATATGCTCGTCTTTCCACTTCTTATTGACAGCACCAGCATATTGATTCACTTTGTACAGTTCTTTTTTAATATATATATATATATAAAAAAAAGAAAAAAACTCTCCTGAGGTTTCTGGGCCTATGATAACTAGTTTTTGCACAGTGGTAGTGCTTGTCCTGGAAGCATTTTATAAGGTTTGAGATTGGAGAAAAGTAGTTGTTATTAAAATTTTGTGTTAGCAGGATTTTTTTTTTTTTTTAACTATTCTGATCTGTTGACAACCTTCCATGTTTCAGCCGCACCAGAAAGTTCATCTTATTGTCATTTCCATGGTAACGAAATTCAGTTATTAAATCTTACATTGGGGCCTTATGTGCAGACAGTAAGATCAATTTACTTCAATTTAGTGTGATTATATAGGACTCAGCCATTAACACTTAAACCACATTAGAATTTTAAAGTGTTTACCATTTCTGTGGTAACGAGACACATTTATTATACACATATTCGAGCTTTACGTAGGAACGATTGATCAGATTACACGCAGACTTTACGTACTGGTGTAGGAAAATATTCTTAAGGATTTAACACCCTTACAATGATGAAAACAATTTTCCGCTTCCAGGATTCAATTATTAAACACGTATTCGAGCATTAATTGGGAATTGTTGATCCAATTGCAGCCAAGTTTCTCATAAGGATTTAGGGAAATTCGTTACGGCTTTAATCGTATTAGAATGTTTACCGTCTCTATAGTAACGGTACTCCAACAAAAGCATATTTTCAGGCATCAGTTAAGAACCGGTCGACCTATTTTCACCAAAATCGGTATTGTAATACAGTGAACATGTTTCAGGCGAACCAAATGTTTGAATTTATTACCAGTTCAATGGTAACAATACATTTCTTAAAGATATGGGAATAGTTAAACCATTGTTTTCGCAATTTCGTATGATTACATAGGGCTTTAGCCTTAAGCTTTTGACCACATTAAAATAAACTTCTTAACGTTTCCGTAGCAGCGAGACTTATTTATTAAATAGACATTTGAGCATGATATAGAAATGGTCTAAACAAATATGATACAGTGATGCAGGGGAATACAATTTACGTTTTAGCTGTTTAACAAAATCTTTCTACTGACTTCCCATGGTAACGAGACTCAAACTTGATACATAATCATGTGTGTAGGGTAAACCATTTTAATCGGAACTTGGTACGGTATTAGAACGTAGTGCATTTAACACTTCAGATTTATTAGAATGTTACACTGATTATAGTTTCCAAGGTAACAACACTAAGACATTAGACACATATCGAGGGTTATACATTGATGCCACGTATCTACATTTTTTTGTCACCTAAAGTAGTAGTTTTTTTTTTTTTTTTAATTTTTACCCTCGGTTAACCCTAGGTATTCCTCTTCTACATGTTAACCGAAACTTAATAAAATGGATACAGGTTAGGTCTATTAATAGTTCAGATATAGTGTAATGTTAAACTAATTACCGTTTCCATGGTAACAAAACTCATTTCTTAAAAGATATTCGCGCATTATATTGTTACGATTAAACAAAATGTCTTTAAACTTTGTATGATTATATTAGGCTTCACTATCAAGGTTCCAACTAAATTAGAATGTATTTAGCATTTCCGTGGTAATCACTCAGTTTACCATCACGTGTGAACTACTAAATCAGTTCCAATGATATTGGAATACCGCTTTCATGATTACGGCTTTTACAACAACTTCTACATGCTGAAATCTTGGATTATATCTTCACTTCTGTCTTCTTTGGCCAGTTAATTGTTTTCAAGAGGTGAATGTAACCTAGTTTTTATGGTTTTGCAATCACAACACAGGCTATGTACAGCCTATGGTTACAGGCAGATCTTTTGCCCTGTAAAGGTCCATGTTAAGCGCACGTTTATGTATTGTTTTATACAGAGAATTAAAAGTGTCCTGTCTTCAAAATCAGACCATCTTTCGAATTCTTTTATTTCATAAGTAGAAACAACATATACTACATATGTTACCTAGGTTCAGTTGGTTCATTCAAATAATATGTGAGCACGGAAATGCCGTCTCCCAAAGCATTCTCATACCTGTGATCTTATTTAAACCTTCTCTTTTAATCTTGTATCGTCAAAGGATGCAATCGCCTCGAATAGCGAAACATATCACGATTTTAGTAAGTAGAATGCTTTTATTATATGAGGGAATAAGTTGATTACTAAAGATATACAAATTTGTCAGTATTCTCTCCAGTAGTGATTCCTTGTCTTGTTTTCTTTTACAAAAATGTTTCATGTAAATAATTATGAATCGTTTATATCTATTATAGGCATCTTACATCTGTCTATTAACTTGAGGCATTAACTGAATTACTTTACTTGATACAGTTGGTCTGTGCTACTGTTGTATGTTGTTTTAGTGATATGCGATTAATATATGTCTTTATTTGTAATCAAGAATTGACTGAATTTCAATTTATTTATGGCTTTTAGGCATCTGAGGCTTAGGCAGGGATAGGGCGGGGAGAGGATGTTGAAAGGTAGTTGGCCAGAGCAATGTTTGTAGGAACCATCCCGGGATTTTCCTGGTGTGACAGGACAAACCTCAGTCAGGATAGAAAGGCCGCTAGGATCGTTCCCAGGACCCTCCGATTGTTAAGCCAACGCTCTATCAACTGAGCTGCGTTTGCTCCCTCAAAAATTGACATGTTCTACATTATATTTAATAACCAATATATTGGTCTCTGAACACAATAAAATTCAGTCCATCATATATGATAGTTATATCTGTTATAAGTAGTCTTGAAGCGCATTTAATATTTTCAGATTGGCGAAATTACTGAGGAACCAGATAGAGAAAGTGTTAGTACAGCTGCTCTCTTACATTCTTGTAAAAGAAAGATTTTAGTGCCTTATCTACGAGTTATGGCTGTGATGGGTCTCAGGCCTCTTACCCTGTATATTCCAGAACCAGGATCTTGTTTAGGACTGCTCAATTGTATATATCTGGTTTTTGTTCTGATGGTCATGATTTCAGGATACTTACTACAATACATGGCATGTTTTCGGTAAGTCTTAGCAGTATGTAATATTTTCATAATATTATCGCTTTCATTACTTTCAGTTACAGTTAAGAGGGAAGTTCTGTTAATTGTTGAAATAAAGAATGATTCTTTTTAAAGAGAAAAATACTATGAAATGCTTTCGGCTTTAACGGAATTTAACAAATTCTTACTCAGTAACGTAAAGTGCTATCAGAAAGTACTTACTTCCATGATGGAATGGATAAATGAGCTAAAGTATGTAGACATAGGAGATAAATAAGACAACGTAAGTACATAAGTAATTTAATATAAAGCTAGTTAAACATTAAAAAAATATATTAACACGTGTACAGTATCGGAACTGGTAAAATGCGTAGCGACAAATAACACAGCTAGTTTTACAATGTCGCATTTTGATTTTTGAGGAACTGAAATTTCTTGAGATTAATTTAATGCGAAAGGCGTTTATATATCATGATTTTTTAAAGTTTATCCACACTCATTGCTCATGTTCTTGTACTTAAATATTGAATTGAACTGTTAGATATCATATATTTCATTACTGAGATATTATCTTCCACAGTTGTAAGTATTGTTATTATTCTTGCAGTTAAATACAGGTTAGCTGCTGAGATACAATATCATCCAATGTGTTAACATATTCTATACCAATGTGTTAATTACACATTTTCCGATCAATAAAAATTAAACCTAATTACATTTTCTTGCATTTGAAAAAGTATTTTCTGGAATCTCCGTGTAAAAGTATGAAAAGAATTACTATATATTTTATACCCGAAACTAATGAGAGCAGTGGTTTTAGAGGAATAGGTTTAGTTTCTAAACTAAATTGAACCTTGTTTGCTGAGTTTTACAAATATACGCAAAATCATTTCATTCTGGGTATTTGGAAACATGAAATAATCTTTTGTTCAGTTTTCCCATTTCTAGTCTTGATATTTTATCTATCGACAAGTTGTGGTTGTTGTAACTATGCTGTTTGAAAGGTTGAAAAGTAAATCATTGCGTTTTAGATATTTTTTTTTTAACTACATTTGGTTTACGAAAACTGGCCAGGATAACTTCCAGTCATGCACAAAATATGAGAATAGTGATTATCGATTCAAATCCACGCTTAAATAAAAAAATATTTATTGTACATCTAACGTTAACATTGTATTATTGTCGTTCAAATACCCGATTTCAGTATAAGAAATAATTTCCGTCATTGATTACATTAGGCTTCAGCAGCGTCAATACACTTCTGCCACTGTGTTATACGAGCGTTCATGTCAAATTTGAAAAATTCAAGTTCATGGGAGGAGGCGATAAAGTGCTCAACTGGTTCATTGACAATTCTGTTATTATTGAAGTTATTTTCAGACAGGGAAACAGTGTAGGTGACGAAAGAAGTGATTATCTATTGACGTAAGGTCCTGAGAATAGATTTATGTGGCAGGCAGAGGATCAAATCAACTAGTTAATTCTCAGCGTGGCGCACCGTGAGACACCAGGAAGAACGTTGCCATGAATCCAGGACAGCATGTCTGTTGAGTAACAGTGGCTGTTGTATATCATATACAGTTTGTCACATTTTTTTTAAGATCATAGTATTGTTGAGGCATCACTTTCTTTGACTATAACGGGCTTTGCTATTTTCCTGAGCGCTATAACTGCCTTCAGCCGTTGAACAATCAGAACGATTTCGATTACTGTCAAACTTCGAGGCAACATGCTAGGTGTTCCTTGGATTGGCGCATGCAACACTTATTGATTAAGCTTTTCCACTCTTCCTATTGCTTTTGAGCTACGCTGTTGAATAGTGGTTATTTAATCTCTGTACGATCTCCCATACTGTTTGGCGTGAAACCGAGGCAGTGGTGTTCTTTAAATCATCAAACCTAATGAATACAAGGTTGAAATCTTAGTGTTCGTTCTGAAGGGTCATATCACCTGACTTAAGATTTTCCAAGTATTGGCGCGTGGGTCGCACACTTGCTATTCAGTCATAAAAATACTGTATTAATATTTTTGCGTTAATGCTTAGACTGTCTTAATTGAAACTCGAAATGAAAAGTCATTCAAAGTATCCTTGGCTCCGTGATGCATTTGGAGTACCAGTACTACTTGTTCTTGACCTACACTACACAAGCACCAACGGACAGTTTGTTTCATAGAACAGAATCAAAGGTTTAATGTAGCATGTTACATGTGTTAATGATGTACAGTAAAATTTGAGCAGAAGAGTCCAACCATGAAATCTGCCATTTGAACAACAACAAATCAATAATAAATTGTTTGACATACTTAGTATTCTCACTTGAGTTATTTTAATGCCACTTTCTTTATTTTGTTTTACAGAAGAGACCGTGGATTTTATTATAGAATGGATCCGTTTGGATTTAGACAAGGTGAAAGAGAACGAATTTGTTACGGAAATATTTTCTTCAGTTATATCATACCTTGTGTCTTTCATTTTTCTGCGTACATGTATGCATTGTTAATTTTCCGTGTTCGAGAAAATGAACAACTTCAGAATTTAATGGAACGGGTAAGTTTCAGAACATAGTGTTTTCGATTCTTCCAGCTGTTTTATTATTATTTTCCTCAAAATTATTATTTTTTTTTTAAACATTAAGTATTTGTCTCCTTGTCTTTTTGTGTAGTATGATTTCTATATTCGTAAGTCAATTTTAACCAAAATTGGTTGAGAAGAGGACCTCAAGGGATATGATGATATGCTTTCTTTTCGGTCCATAGTCGAGAAATAATATGCTTAGTTCGCATATTTTTAGTAATGCATAGTCAAGACGTAGCAGCGTTTATTGAGAGCAGGCATTCGCCATTTTGAATTCAGATGACGGACCATAATTTATGAGATTTGATTTTCAGGTACGTCGTTGATTAACATTCATACAAAAGATCAAATTGCTTCCACGAAATGTAAAAGCCAGAGCACACTCCACAAACAAATTGGTTTTCAAGGTAAATACTTTCTGCTTCAAGGTAATTGTTTAAAACTTACTTTGTAAATTTAATGAAACTAGCCTTATAGAACTTACGGGAAAGAAAATAGACATTTCGACGATTTTTACTTGATCAAATATCCAAACAAAGTGACGAATACAGTTATACGAGTATTACACTTTTCAATCCAAATGTGACCAAATTTGTAAAACGATTAAGTTTTCTTGTAAATATACAAAATCATAATATTTAATTGCCTTCTTACGAAATCGAAAGTGGCGAACGTACATAACATGTAGTACATTATATCAAGTTTAGTACAACATGCAAGGAGCCAAAAATTAACACACAAAAACAAGTTTTATGGCATAAATTTAGGGAGGCTCCTAAAATTCTGGAGGACACTGATGGTTAGTTAATTTTTAGGATCTAACTATGGTTGAGCTATTGGCCTTCTCCGTGTGTAATTTAACAAGGCATTCGTTAACAAGCAAAAACAAAAGTGACTGAAACTTATCAAGTGAGACGGCCTCTGGTTTTGTCAGCGTTGCCGATCAATTGAATAAAAATTATTCATAACCTTGTTATGACCTACACCTAACCCATCTGAAATATACACTCATCATAGCGGTTAGCTAGTCATCCATCAGATGCACTCGATGCGGACCAAAAGAAAGTAATACTACTAATATTAAACCTGCCACGGCTTTTGGGTGTGGGATGTAATCGTACGCAATGCTGAAAGGCAAATTGTTAATTAGCAGAAGAGAGAAAGAGGCAATGAGTACTCCGTAGTGCCTTATTGAAGACTGCTCGGAGCCAAGAGTGGCGTGTACCTGCCTTATTGAAGATTGACTGACGCAATGCATACATCAAACATGACGTCACGATATAGTCGTTTGTCTACAGTTGTGTATTTTCAGGTGTGAAAAAAAAAAATGCGCGCCGTGTCCTGTTAATTCAACATACTGCTCCGCCATGACCTGGCCTTTAATTTAACATACCCTTAATTGCATACGTGCTTTCGTAACCCCTTAATTGCAGATCACCTCAGTTTGAAAATTAACTAAATTGTTTCCAGGAATAACTAGAACAGAAATCGTACAGTCGTCAAGTCGGGTGAAATGCGTATATTTTTTTTAAAAAAAAGTGTGAGGGTACAGTAGAGTGTCAATTATCTGGCCTAATGTGGCGCGGAAGGGCAGGCCGGATAACAAAAAAGCCGGATAGACCGGAGTTCAGTAAATACCCATACCAATAAAAACACCATTTTTATACCAAAACCAGCTCTTATTGACTTTTCTGACCACTTTGTACAGGCCAGTACTGTATAAAAATTTCTTATGTACTGTACCATGCGTTTTAATAATTTATTACAGAAAAAGGAAGTGCAAAAATGAAAATATGTACAGTATTGTACACATTTTAAGATAAATTTTATAATGTCTGACTCAAAAAATCAAGAACTCAGTGCATTATGCACAGCATTGACAAAGTAAATTACTGTATATGTCTTATTTTATTAAAAAGAAATACTCTTAGTAAAACCAGGCCGGATAGTACGGAGACCGAAAAGTCGCGAGCCGGATAGTCGAGAGTCTACTGTACTATAGGACGACATAATTGTGGATCATGCTGTCAATAATTTTATGGAAAGCAGTGTATGCCCAGAAATAATAAAAACTATAATAGAAATTCAGACATCTGCAATGTACGAGAACCTGATATGGAGATCAAATATAGCTGGGAACTACGGAGAGTTCAAATAGTATCATTCTCATTATTATAGTCTCAATAGTTCAAATAATTTCAGTTGAAGGAATTATCACAGTTACTTCTGGAAGACTGTCCAGGAACTTGGCTTTCAAGTCAAGCTTATCACTTCGTACGTTACTTATGTTTTGTCACATCTTCAGGAAGTTCATAGGGTGTTGATTAAAATTAATTCTCCCCAGTATTGTCTATAGATTTCAGCGGACAGACTGCGACACGAGCTGAATATTAAACTATTAAAGCTCGTTTACATCGTGCTGAGCATAATTATTAAAATAGAAACGTGGTAAAAAAATACTTTTAATAAAATCATACTTAATAAATTAACAGAATATGCTTGAAGAAAATTAAAAATGGGTTTCACTAATAGTGAATAATTGATGACTTTAACATGCATAGCCAATTTAAAATATGAAATATTGATGCTCATGCAGTTGGTGATTGATTAGATAACTTGATCTGAAATATGTATTGTGGATACTGCATTCTGCAAATATACACAGCCGTTTCAGAGTCATGTGATCATCCTCGGATTCAGAAATACATCCGCTGTGCAGAGCATGACCAAAATTGGTAGCGAAAGCAATTTGATGGATGGCAAGCATTATCATAGGCTACTGCGCCAAGGTTTTGCAAAACCCTGAAACAGCATAGTTTGTTGGTTGCTACCAATCTGCCGTAGTGAGAGAATATAATGAATGGGTCTCTAGTACACTTAGCAGTGCCAGACGTAAGAGCAGTGCGGTCCCACGGACCATTGATGCCATAGAAGAACATGGAATTCGACGGACAACAGTTGAGCAATCGATATTTTAAATAAACGCTATGGCACAGAGATTTGTGTTGCAGATCATAAATGAGTGAAACTATTTTGCATGGACCTTCGGAGTAAACGTATGCTGATATAGTGCCAATATTTGCCAGTTTCCATCACCAACGACACCTTGCATTCGCACGCAAGAACTGTCATTGAACAGAGGAGGAATGGAAGGAGTTGCTTTTTCCTGACAAATCTAGGTTTCTGCTCAATGGAGTAGGTTGGGGAGGAGGATACGGCTTGGTACTAATGAGACCTAACACCCAGACACACTTGTTAGCCAGTGGTGGCGATATCAATGTGTAAATGTGGGTCAAGTTTTCCTGGCATGAGCTGGGACCTTGAAACGGCACTGGATGCCAATGGCTAACTATCGGTCTTCGCGGACTACGTTGATTCGTACATGTTCACATTCTTTCTTGGTGGTGGTGGTGGTTCGTGATCGGTTCGAGAAACACGTGAATGACTGCAGCTATTCCGTGACTGGTGAGATCGCCCTATCTAAATCCTATCGAACGCTAGTGGAAACATTTAAATCGGCATGTCGGGCGTCTGGCTCAACAGCCACGCAATGTGAGGGAAACTTATGATCTGCTCCAGAAGCGCGTGCCTCCCTCTGCCTAACAAGGTCTCATTGAGTCCATGCTTCGCCGTCTGGCCAATGTCATCTGGACCGTTGTTGGCTATTTCCACTATTAGACAGGTGGTCACACTATTCTTATACGACTGTGTTTATTAGGAATAGTACATTCTGCCCTTGCAGAAATGCTGAATATTGGATTGGAAAGTATAGATTGTATGAGAAACAAAGATAATTAGTGTAGTACACGGCAGAAGAGGCTTCAGATATAAATAGAATTAGTTCCCTCTTGCTGTATTGAGGTACTGTTAGAATTATAACGCTCTCGACTGGAGAGGATTCGTGCAGAATCTAAAGGAACAATTTAATATCAGAAATAGTTCGATGATCGCTCAACTTTAAAAAAGTTTCAGATTTTACCTCAGTTCTTGTAATGTTGTCCCTTAGAATGGTGATTTAAATTTCCATTTAAACCATAATAGAAAATTCCTGTGAATAGCCTCAATACTCGTGTATCCTCTCCTTGTTCCACATTAGACTGGCATAATCTAGATGACTTCGTACAAGTGCACGATGTGAGAATTGGATACTGATAAAATTGCAGGAAGCCTATTTCATCAATACAGTATTTCTCCGCGCTTATGACACAATAAATTTAAATAATATTACCTTAAAAACCTGTTTTACGGTGATATATTATGCATGGAACACAGTTTTATCCTAGGTCTTAACTGTACAATATTTTGAATTTATCTTCCAGATAAATGTGTGATCTAGTTATGAGTGGAAACAATCTGCCTATACCGGCGTATTTTTCAGAGTAATTTTCATACTTTTCATTTATCCAGTTCCTTTTGCTTTAGTCCACGACTTTTCTCTCATTATACCTACAGAGTTGGATCTATCGTCTACCTTTTCCTTCAGGCATGTTTTAAATTGCTTCCTAGAAATGGTAGTCTAAACGCATAAATGTTCGAACTGACTTTTCCCTAGGGGAGAAAATATGTAGGTCAGATTGTTTTTTCCTCAGTTATAGCAGGCAAATAAAAGGATGGCACCTACAAACTAGACCCTGGCCGACTACCTTCCTGCATCGTCTCCTTCCATCCTATCCCGATTTGAGCCTGAGATGTCTAAAAGCTCAAGGAACTGAATCCATTCAGTTCAATGTAGATTACATAGTAAAATGTTGTTGGTACGTAATATTACGTACATATTAATTGTGATATGTTCTTTTCCTTGTAGGTATTTCTTCAGTCTTGTCAACCGGGTATTGGATCAGTGAGTCAAAAGTGGCTCGTTCGAACATTGTGGATCTCTATTGGCATTAGTTTGATTTGGATGGTGCTTTCCGTGTTTTCTGTTAGCATGATGATGGCTCAGGGAATGATTATATTCCAGTGGATTAACGTGAAGTAAGTATCTATCAGCTTGGGAATGGTGAAGTTATTGATGTGTTGTCCGAAAGTATTTACCTTCTACGGTCTCTTTTATTAAAGGAAGTAAGGCAAACTGAAAGATATTGATGTCGACGATTTTTGTTGTTGTTGTTAGACAGTACGATTTTGTATAACGGCTCTTATCGCCAAGTTACAACATCACATATTTTATACAAAACTAAGTTAAATATTGACAGATTGGTTAAAGCCTTAATACAGAGAGAGAAACCCTTAACAAACCTTGGCATCCTTTATTTAATATATTACTAAGTAGAAATTAGGATATACTTTTTTAATTACTCCTACATCATAATAACAAAAAATTTCAGTTTGTCAAGCATTATATTCGCGGTTTTAAATAGTTTTAGTATTCACGCACAGTAATTTATTTTACAAAATATGCAACTTACAAAATTTCAGTAGTCACAAACATTGAGAAATTGAAATAAACCAAGTATAACTTACAAAGAATTCACAAATATGGCACCCTATCCTTCCCTACGTATCAACAAGTACTTAACCTTTAGTAATGTCATTTTCTTTAGGATTTTGGCAACTTTGCTATGTTCAGTATCGTAACGATTTTGCTTTAGGTGAGAAGCGCTTTAAGTGAGAAACTAGTGTCAGGTTCCAGGGTGAATTGTTGATCTTTTAGATTAAAATTGCGTGCTAGCTATAAGATTCCAGTTATCAAGACAACCGTGGCATGTTCGATGTTTTTCCAATGAAACAAAAGTAATTTCTTGTCTTTCCTTCTGATGATTTATCTAGACGTGTTTAATCGTGGGCCTACAACTTTCTGGACAATAATTTTGTATAAGACGCACTTCTGTGAAGTTAGATATATCACACTCGGATTTTCACTGTTTTCTTCACCTTCATATATATCACACTCGGATTTTCACTGTTTTCTTCACCTTCATTTCTGATACCCAGAACAATATGCTACTTTGTGCTTTTCTAATAAATAAATAGATAAATCACGGGCGTTACAGACCGATAGGACCTGAGCCTGCTCCAACACCATCTGCCCGCGATTGGTGGTACTGCGTCCACCTGAGTGAAAGCAGTGTGGTCAGTCTGCGCGCCACCTGGCAACCAACAGGCGTATTAGGTGCTTTCTAGACCGAGTGGCCGTCACGTCTTTATTCACGTGACTCCTCAGTTTGCCTCACGACGCTGGGTGGACGCCGAAAAGTAGGACTCCATCCGGGAATTGAACCCGGAACTACGCGGACATGAGTCCAACGCTCTAACCACTAGACTATGGAGCCTCCTTTGTGTTTTTCTACTATCCATTTCTAAAAGACAACTTCCTGACTTCCGCCTCGACGTTTACTTGAAACTGATATTGGGTTGTCTTAGCTCGTTGGAATTATTAGAATGTTACTTTCTAAATAATAATAATAATAAAAAAATGCTTCTACTGTGAAATGTAAACAAATTAGTGAAAAAGTGCTATTTTTTAACTAAATGTTTATAGGAGTCTATCTCTGAAATGAGATGACGTGGGGAAAAATTCCTATGCACGATATTAAAGTGCATCTATTGGCTGTACAAGGTAACCTAAAACGTTCTTGCCGTTTTTGACGTATGGGAAGAGGTGATCACTGATATGGAAATAAATGCCTAAGGTGCTGGGAAGGCGATCGGGGTGGGAGTGGGAACATTGACAGTGAGCAAGACAGATGGAGGTGTCGAAGTAGCTCATTCAGGGGTTGTCTGCCTTATGACTTGAAGGTGGACTTTTCCGCAGCCGAATGAAGTCGCCAAATACGCCAAGCCTTTAGTGATAATGCTGTGAATGAATGTACCCGCCAGGCATTGGTTCCAGAAATTAAGGTCGAGATTTGTCCGTATATGATGAACCCTGTAGTGGGCATCCTCAGGCCCTGGATGACGAGGGCCTGAAGGCGGCCGTAGAGTAAGGCTACAGCCAAACCTGTCGTGGGCTTGCCGAACGCTTCCAAGCACCGCATGGAGAAGGCGTACACGTTGAGCAAGTGGGTACCCCACACACTGTTGGAAGTCAACAAGGGCCAGCCAGTGCCAGCCTGTTTGTTATTGCTTTCTCGGTACCGCAACACACCCATATTCGATCGAGTGCCCACGAATGAAGAAAAGTGGGTCTTGTATGAGTCTCCCAAGCGTGCCAGACATTGCTTGTCACCGCAGACCCTTTGCCTCACACCTCACAATACCCAAGCAAAATCATGCTCTATATCTGGTGGACTAGTCGGCAAGTGGTGAACTACGAGCTGCTACCACCGGGCCAAACCATCACTCCGGACATGTATTCGCAGCGGTTGGAACGTGTGCAACAGGTACTGCAGCAGAAGAAGCCAGCATTGGTGAAATTTAAAGATGTACTGTTCCTTGCCGACAATGCTAGGCCGCATGTGGCGCGGGTTAACATACAGCGACTTGCCTGGGAGATACTGTACTATCCACCGTAATGCCCGGACCTTGCGATAACCGATTATCATCTCTTCCATTTCCTGACCACATTCGTGGGAAATCCTTCACCAATGAGGTAGACTTGCTGTAGGCACTAACGGCCTTCTTTGCGTCCAAGACCCCCACCTTCCTCAAGTGTTACCGCTATGGCATTACGCAGCTGCAAGAACGTTGAGAATTAGTTTGAGGACTAACGGTAGGTAACATGATCTGTATACCTTGTTGTTTCTGACTCAAAAACAGCAATAACTTTCATGGTTACCTAGTAATTTGTGAAAGTCTCAGTTCTCTACACTTGATATTTTTATGTAATTAAATAAAATGTGCAACGCTGTGATCGTTCTCGTAATATTTAGAGAAATATACAAACACAGTGAAAAATTGAATGAATGAATGAATGGATTTTATTTATGGCCTTTAGGTATCTAAGGCTCAGGCCTGGATAGGGGAGGGGAAAGGATTCAGGAAAGCGTCGGCCAGGGCCTATGTTGAAGGTGCCATCCCGGCATTTACCTGGTGCGACTGAGGAAACCCCCTGGAAAAACCTCAGTAAGGATGGTCGGTCGCTGGGATCGAACCCACGACCTCCCGAGCTACCATGGAGCTACGGTAACTCGGTAGTGAAAATTTGATACTCTAGTGTTACATATATTTGTAACTTTTACCGAAGAGGGGTCTCAAGTTTAAAGCGTTGAGTTTAAAAGAAATGAAGTGATTCTAATATATTATGTATGGTAAGTGTTTCGTGTTGCATTGCCGCGATAAAGAAGCTTGCGGGCGCCAAGCACACTTCGTAAGAAAAGAACGTAATAAGGTAAAGAATAGGTTTTTAGTCTTGCAAGATTATAGGTGTCTAAAATCTTAAAAACAGGAATGACAACAATAATAACCCCACTTTGACTCTGTTCCTTTGTAACGTTTCACAGTGCGCTCAAGACGCTTTACTGGTTGAGATATGCAATGCTCTTTCTCTGCATTAAAATAAGCTCGAGCTGTAATAATCATGGACTTTTCAGAACTTCGTAGATGATATGTAACTAAAACAAACTAATCACTAAATCCAGTAGTTGAATAATCTTTCAGAAACTCATGACCTAGCTACAACGAATAAATACGCGTCCGATGGTGGCAACGGTGCCACTTCCTATGAACTGCAATTGAGAAGAGTGAACAGCAGCTAATTTTACAATGTCAAATCTGTCATTGGGTAGCTGTGAAAATAAAAGGAAACTTGTTCAGAAGAGTACTTCAGGATCTTCCTACTCGTTTTTTCATATTTATAATACACAGTGGCAGTTCAGAAATAATATTTAATGTTTTTCTTAATTTCAAGAAAGATATTAAGCGTAGAGAATTGAGATTTTTATAAATTACAGCCGATAGATTCGCGTACATATCGTGCACATATATTTTTTTTTTTTTCACGTGATCTCATTTCAAATATATGGTTCCTTAGAGATTGAGTTTCCAAAATAAATATATAAAATTAGCACTTTTTCACTAATTTGTATGCTTTTCTCGCCATACACTACAAGAAAAACCTAAAGGTAACAAACATCCTAACAATTCTAACGAATTAAGACAATCCAATATAAGTTTCAAGTGAACATCATAACAGTTGGGAAGTTAGGGGCCTGTCTTTATGAAATGGGTAGTAGTATATTCATTTAGTACTTGATAATGTAACACAGACTAGTGCCGCAGCGAAAGCACGTAAAGAAGAACTGACTTTATAATGGTTTGTTGTGTGAGCGCCTAAAGGAAGCAGACGTGAACACCACACTAACGATTTTTGTTAGTCTTATTACAGAAGTCCATAGTTGGTCGTGGTGGTGGTGATTAATTGTTACTTCTGTGTTTGAATCTCAGCTGAAACATGAATGTTGTGTTCAGATTTTAAGAAAATTTATTTTTTTCGGAACGGATTTTTTCTATAGTTACTAGTTAGTCTATAAATACTCAAGTAACGTTGTTTCTAAACTCAGTAGATTTAATATATCGTAGAAACAAATCAATAATAATATATTGTTTGAATATTGAACGTCTTTTTATCATGATGTTATTTGCATCATCTCTTTCTGTTTTGTTTTTCAGTCATCCTGCTGTGAAAACATTAATGAAATTTTTCCTTGTATTTTCTACAATGTGGCATGATATGGTTCAGGCCACAATTATCACAAGCTACTGTCTTCAGGGCCAGCTCTTAATTGCACATTTACATTTTCTGAGAGACAAACTAAGGCAACATTTAATACAACCACTTGTGTGGATGAAGGTATGTATTGTGCAGTGTCAATTTACAGCTGTTTGATAGTAACTTCAGTATCGAAACATATTGCTATTGATCAACTGTCATTTGGAATGACATGATTGCATTAATTCTGTATTTAGATGCAGTAAAATAATAATAATAAGTGGTAACAGAAGTATTTTATGTGTATTTAGTAATTGCAGTCTGAGAATCCGATGATTGCAATAACAATAGATCGAAAGAAAAAAAACTAGCAATAAATATAATAATTATGCTTAGTTTTGTCGTCATTTATAGCAACTTTTTTTTCAAAAATTCACAACTTTAATAATAATAGTACTTTATTTAAGAACTATTAACGGCACTACTGCCAATACTGCACTAGTCTTATTTAAATACATGAAAGTTAATTGCATATGCGTGATCACATTAATACAGCATAAAGACATACATACGGTAAAATGTTCATAATATACATTATATCTAACAAAGTCAAGAATAAAAGTATCATATATTGTCTCTCAGATGACTAAAACCATAGTAGATCATCCGGTACTTCCCCTAAAACTCTTGTTCCAGCACATGAGCTATAGATTGAAAAAGGGTTTGGTGTTATTTTGTTGAATGCAATGCAGAACACCATTGTTTATGAAATATTAACACCATTGTTTATATGTATAAGAATAACACCTTAACCCAGATTTGAAGCATATAAAACATCCTTGGACAGCTATTATTTCGTTATTCATGGCTTCAGTTGAGCTGTTTCAAATAATAGTGGTATATTTTAATTTGGATCTTCTTAATAATAATAATAATAATAATAAATCTAATAATAGTAATCCCAAACATCTTTATTTCACAGCAATAGCCATATAGTTGGTCAAAACAACCTTTCTAAAAGCATTTTCTTCCGTTTGTTCATTGATTTCTTTACATTTTGAAATAATAGTTACAAAACAGGTACTTCTGCAAACTGATGCAAAGTAGATCGGGACGAGCGTAAGCCATCGTGCTGTCACCGCCCATAAAATTCATTTTATCTTATCTGATGTAAAGTAGATCTGCTATTTCAGTTGATGCTCGCTGAAAAGTTGAAAAACATCTGAAAATGTGTAGTCAAGAACATATTTTAGTCACATCGTGCCGTTTCTCTCTCCTTCACGTTAAGGATAGGTAAATAGAACAAGTGATGTCTCAAGATCAGTGTCCTCTGTGGATTTAAAAAGAGAGAGAAAAGCAAACTCTAAACTGCGCCATGTGAGCTGGGTACAACATAGTTAAGTAAATAAACAGTAATAACAGGCATGAGAACGTTACGAAAGTTTTGACCAGGCTTGGCACTTTTACTAAGCATCAATACGATCACTGAATTTTATGCATAGTAATGTACCCGAAATTTGTCAGTGTAGTTTCGTCTGTGAAGTATTCTGAGCCCAAGTTATGAGTAATAATCTCTTCACAAATATTCTCTTTTTTAATGTGGTTATAATGTTCTTTTTCTTTAAAGGAAATTGGAGAATTTCGAAAATTGCTGAAATACTTTAACAAGGATCTTGCTCCTATAGTGTGCATATTAACTGTGATTAATATCGTTTGGGCAGCATCTGGCGTTACGTGGTTGTTAAAATATGATATTGTGGACAGAGAAACGTTGCCTATAGAAGGAGTCAGCATACTGAACGTGTGTTTGTGGATGATTCTTGCCATTCTACCTTTTATTCAGGTAAGCATTCACCCTGCCCTCACACTACTAAAATAGTTACTTTCCACAACGAACGAAAAATTATCAAATATTTTGAGATACATTGAATGTGATCGGTCAGCTACAGGGTCCGTGAAGGCTTATTTTCCTACCCTTGCAGGTCCTTCTATAACTCCTCTTTCTTCACTGACTGTGGAAGGCATGGGCTTCTGACGTCACAAGGTTGAAAATCGAATAGAAATTCCTTCTTTCGCTAAACTAAGTAGTGGAGCTTTAGGTTGTATTTGTAGTATGAATTGTTAATGTTCTGCATTGTTATTAGTGGTGTTAGCTTATTCGTTGTGGTGGTAAGCGATTTTGCTTGGCTGCGTTCTTTGTCATTAATAAAGAACGAATTTAATATCTTCTTTGTAGAGATGTTGAAAGTAAACATTTTGCTTAAGCAAGACATTGCATCCACATATGTTAGTTTTATCTATGGAGTGAATCCATGTCAAATCAACACAATTTTGAGAAAAATTCAGACTGACCTCTTCGGATTTTCATGATTTTTGGTAGATATAATGCCTTCATGGACTTATGAAAATGCCCCAAATTTTATGGTTCTACATTCAACGGTTATCGAGATATTAATTTTTAAATATTGCATTTTTGACTAAAAATTGCTACGTATGGAAATCTTTAAATAGCTATACAGCAGCAACCAATTGAGATACAGACCTGAAACTTGTCTCATTTGGAAGCTCTTTTGATCAGCTTTAATATGACATGCCACATGATAGGGGTTATAATGAAAAAAATTTTTTCAAAATTTATCTGAAATTTTCAAATTTGAATTTTTTAAAAAGCGACAATTTGAAAATTTTGAAAAAATTCTCATAAGAAGCCAGTACTGTCATCTTCCATCAGCAAAAGTTTTATTTTGGGATCTCTATGGGATCAGGTGGAATAAAGCACAGCAAATACCCATGTTAAGCAAAAAAATAGAAAATTTACTGTTATGGTTATAAATATAAATTATATTATGGATGTCATGTGTTTATGCTACTGACGTTTCTTTTTCAATTCTTATCTTTATAGTTTTGCCACACTGCTAACCATTCAAAGAAGTTTACGTCTCACTTAGTCAGTCTAGAACTAGTGCTGCTAAGCTTGATGCGAAGTTTTGTGAACTGTTTTTGTGGCTGATTACATGTTGCTGCGACTGATGTGAAGCAGTTGGTGGTGTGATACTAAAGTGATTCAGTGTGTATAACTGTGTTTCCAGTGTTAGTGGACTTTTCTCTGTTTGTGTCAACACTTCCAACTCCCTGGCTGATGACAGTATGGATCCTAATGACAGAAAAGTGACACTGAACTGTTTTAACCCGTTCAATAAACCTAGTCACTCTCATATAAGAAAAGGACTGAGACCTGTGACTCAATGGATGCGCCTCTTGATCCCTGGAACACCATATATTTCCAGAGTCTGTGACAGCTGTAGGAAACAACTAACTGAATTAAGGCCCACACATGATGTACCAGGAACTAGTCATGGACACCAACAACATGATAATCAAAGTGATGATCTACCTTTTTTCAGTGAACCTGAGGCATTAAATTCTTTCAACAGCTCTCTTTTAGACATGGGAGAGTCACCCATTGATAAAAAAAAGGTACAGCAAAAAATGTACTCCAAAGAGAAAGCCAGAAGAATTAATGTGGCCATCAAGAGGAAACTACTGGTAAATGCGGATTCATCTGATGAGGACCGTGATTCAAAAGATGATTTCTTAAAACATATAAAAGGGGTTTATAGAAGTTGCACTAGCAGAAAGAAGAAAGCTTTGATACTGACTCTTCTGCCTGACAGCTGGAGTGTCAGAAAGATAATGAGGGAGTTTAATGCTCCCAACTACTTAGTACGACAAGCCAAGGCACTCCTGAAACAGAAAGGGGTCTTGTCTACTCCTGATCTGAAACCCGGAAAAAGTCTTCCAGCTGAAACAGCAAGTATTATCAAAGGGTTTTATGAAAGTGATGATATCAGTAGAGTCATGCCGGGGATTAAAGACTGTATTTCGGTAAGAGACAGCACTGGTGCCAATGTGAAAGTTTCAAAAAGATTGATGCTTAGTAATCTAAAGGAGGCATACAAACTCTTCCAGGAAAAGTTTCCCAATGTTAAAATTGGATTTTCAAAATTTGCTGAAATTAGGCCAAAATACTGTATTCTTGCTGGTCACAGTGGTACACATTCAGTTTGTGTGTGTACCACACATCAAAATGTTAAACTAATGATTGAAAACAGCAAGATGAAACAAATTACAGATGGCAAGATAAAAACATATAAGGACTGTCTGCAAATGATGGTTTGTAGCCCGGCATCAGTTGATTGTTTCTTTTCGAACTGTGTATCATGTCCAGGAACAGAAGTCATCCGAACCGTTTTGGAAGAGGCATTTGACAATAATACAGTCCAGAATGTTACTTTCCGACAGTGGATCTCAGTTGATCGGTGTTCCCTGGAAACCATTCAAAAATCAGTTACTGAATTTGTTGACCTTTTTTGTGAAAAACTTCCTGTTCTTTTACAACATGACTTCATTGCAAAACAACAACATTCTTTTATGAATCATATCAAGGAAAATCTCTTAGACCATGAAGTAGCTGTTGTTTGTGACTTCTCAGAGAATTATTCATTTGTCTTGCAAGATGAAGCACAGTCATACCACTGGTCAAGCAACCAGGCAACAGTTCACCCCTTCGTAATATATTTCAGAGAAGAAGAAACAATCAAACACCAGAGTTTGGTAATAATATCAGACTGCCTTGAGCACAACACTACTGCTGTCTATCTATTCCAGAAAAAGCTGATTCAATATTTACAGTCAAAATTTGAAAAACTTCCCACCAAAATTTATTATTTTTCAGATGGGTCAGCAGCCCAATACAAGAATAAAAATAATTTCTTAAACCTGTGCCATCACAATAGAGATTTTGCAGTTTATGCTGAATGGCATTTTTCAGCAACAGCTCATGGAAAGGGCCCATGTGATGGGGTAGGAGGCACAGTGAAAAGATTAGCAGCTAGAGCAAGCCTACAGAGGCCATATGAAAACCAAATAATGACCCCCAGACAACTTTTTGAATGGGCACATGAGAACATTCGCAACATAGATTTCACTTATGTGAGCCATGAAGAGTACATTCAAACTCAGGAACAACTGAACCATCGGAACAGCACAGCTATAGCTATTCCAGGTACACGAAAACTGCATGCTTTCGTACCATTACAATGTGGAACTAATGTAAGTGAGAGAACATTTTCTTTCTCACCAGTATCGACTACATATCCAGTTACAAGATATGGAGAAAGGATGCTTTTCAGTGACATAAGTGGGTATGTTGCTGTTGTTTATAGTGACAGATGGTGGCTGAGCTATGTCTTAGCTAAAGATGAAGAAGAAAATGAAGTAAAAGTAACATTCCTGCATCCTGCAGGACCATCTACTTCATTTTCATACCCCACAACACCAGATATTCTGTGGCTTCCCTCTGCGGAGGTGATATACAAGGTGAACCCCATCACACCAACTGGCCGGACATACACATTATCACACAGTGAGATGGGACAATGTGAGGAAATCTTTCAACAGTTTCTGTCCTCAAAATGAGTATGCAATTCCTGACCATCAAACCCAGCATGCATTTAAACAAGGTAGGTTCTAAATCTGTTTTATGTTGTACTACAGAACTCTTAAAAGAAATGTTTTTATGCTCTGCGTTTCATTAAGAAACACTAATAGGACTTTTACACTTTATAACTTAGGTAATTTTTCTAGGAAACTAATCTGAAATAAGTTTCAGTTTCCATTAACATAGTTATTCATGAATTACTGACCTGAGCTCAAAATGGTTTACACAACTCAGCATCCGCCGTTCTCTATTGAACCAAACAAAAAATCAAAGAAAAACAGTAAATACTCTTTTAGAAATAATTTTACTGTCAAGAAATCGTAACAAGAAGGGAGAATGAGAAGAACTGAAAAAGAAACGTCAGTAGCATAAACACATGACATCCATAATATAATTTATATTTATAACCATAACAGTAAATTTTCTATTTTTTTGCTTAACATGGGTATTTGCTGTGCTTTATTCCACCTGATCCCATAAAGATCCCAAAATAAAACTTTTGCTGATGGAAGATGACAGTACTGGCTTCTTATGAGAATTTTTTCAAAATTTTCAAATTGTCGCTTTTTGAAAAATTCAAATTTGAAAATTTCAGATAAATTTTGAAAAAAATTTTTTCATTATAACCCCTATCATGTGGCATGTCATATTAAAGCTGATCAAAAGAGCTTCCAAATGAGACAAGTTTCAGGTCTGTATCTCAATTGGTTGCTGCTGTATAGCTATTTAAAGATTTCCATACGTAGCAATTTTTAGTCAAAAATGCAATATTTAAAAATTAATATCTCGATAACCGTTGAATGTAGAACCATAAAATTTGGGGTATTTTCATAAGTTCATGAAGGCATCATATCTACCAAAAATCATGAAAATCCAAAGAGGTCAGTCTGGATCACTGTGTTGATTTGACATGGATTCACCCTATGGCTACTTCCATTACAGTTTATCCATACGGGTCTATATCATGGTCGTAGATATTTGTTTTGTCTTTATTTCCTAAAAGTATATGCGAAATAACGAAACCTGTATTTTTCAAAATACAAAATAGTTGCCAAGGTCATCTACTGGCATCAAATATAAAAATGAATGTTCTTTTCAAAAATAAATTTCTCAGAGTCTAATTTACGGATTTGCATCAAATAAAAAGCATAATATTTCTCTCGTGTTATACGTATTTTATCGTGTGTAAAAATCTTTACTTCTGATTGGCTACTTTCACAAGAAATTAATTGCAATGTTGCCAAATTTAATTCGAGATTTCAGTTTTTTATAATTTTAAACTCGGGGTCCTATGCGGTTTTTTTGTATATGATAGATATTACCGGGTTCTATAAGGACCTTATTTTAGTTTTCACCTGAAGTGATTAGTTTGGGCCCTGTGGGGTTCTGAATTGTTGAAAAATTGCCTAAGAGCCATTTTCTTTAAAATTTCTGGAGTTGAAGCAGAAACACTTGAACTTTAATGCCCCATTTCCCGTTTCTTTGGCCCGACTCGAGATGTGCTGTTTTTTGTCCTTAAAAACGTGTAACGGTCTTTTATGTATTATGTATTTATACAATTGGATTTTGTAATTTATGATTCAATTCCTTATCAATAGTTAACATGTGATTTTTTTTAGCGACTTTTGTTACTGAAATGTAAAGTTAAATACATCCTATATACAGGGTGGTTCTCAATCTTCGTACCAGAGCTTTAATTCTGCTCCTGTTGCACATAGAGCTTTGAAACAAAAAATTAACATACCAAAGTGTATGCGGAATCACATGATGATGTTGCTGAAAGCAATGGCCTCTGCGGGGGGACAACTTAAAAATTTTAAAAAGAAACTGGGCTTGATTTTGCTCCCTTTGTAATAAGCGCTAAATTTTTAACAACTTGTAGAGGAAACACTTTTTGATATCTTGTACTGTTTGGCAGTTACAAGATATTAAGAAGTGTTTCCTCTACAAGTTGTTCAAAATTTAGCGCTTATTACAAAGCGAGCAAAATCAACCCCAGTTTCTATTTAAAAGTTTTAAGTTGTTCCCCCGTAGATGTGTTCCCGGGACGCCACTGCTTTCAGCAACATCATCATGTGGTTCTGCATATGCTCTTTGGTATGTACATTGGCTCACGGTGGCTCATTGGTATATACGGTGGGTAATTTGGAAAAGCGCTCACCTCTGGCGCTAGGAGTCGTCGGATCGATCCCTGCTCATGTCATGTGGGCTTTGTGGTGGACAAACACCGTGTGTGTCTGTTTCCTCCCACTTTCTTCATTCCACCAATTCATCCCATCATCATCCATATGGCCTGAGCTATAGTTGCGTAAAGGCCTTAAAATATTGTTTTTTACAAAAATACGCAACGGAATTTAAAAAGTAAGTTATGTTGGTGCGCCGTATAAGAATAATTATTTTCTTGTATTCAAATATTTCCTAAAATTTTTCTGTGAAAGAGGCGTATCTTTAACTGAAAATTTATCAGAAATGTTTAGAACCAAAGAAAGCAGCAGCAGCATGTGGACAAAAACTGTTTCAAATTTTCAACATAGAAAAATGATGTTGTTTGAATGAGTAAGAAATGTTATTTTACTGTTCAAATACTATATTACTTCTACTTTTCTGTAACACTAGTTAATATACCCACCTGTGGGTGCAGGCTCGAAAGTATTTATTAAGTTTTCCATGAAATATGGCCACTACACTTATGTTAGGAATACTACTACTACTACCCATCCTTCATACTGCTCCGTCGTCTCTGCATCCTTGATGTACTGACTGTTTTTAGAATTATTTGATGTCGTCTCGCACGTTGTTCAGTTAGCAATATCCACCATACTCAGTAAAAGAACACCACAGTAATATCCTTCAGTACACAACACTGTTCGCAATTGAGTGATGACATAAACACTCTTGGCGTATGGTACAATATTCTGATAACTTCAGACAGCTTTGGAGTTTATATACATAACTAGCACAAAGAAAAGCCGGGAGGGCAATTTAAGGCAAATTTGAGAAAAATGAAGGAAAATACTTACAGCGTATATAGTTCACGCACATATTCACTTATCTAAAAGTCACTTCGATATTTCGTGCATACAATTGTACCTTTTCAAGTACAGAGGAAGAGAGCGAAGTCCACGTGTTCACTAAGTACAAGATTGAAGAGACAGTGGCGACACGTAGCGGACGATTAATCAAAACTGGAGAATAACTGACTGGCGTAGCGCGTAATTTCTGGAACTTGAAATAATCATAACTGTATAGCGTGTAAGTACAGGGTGGGATCGCGGATGGAAATGTGTTGAAAATGCAGAGTAAAAGGGAAGGTTAAGGCAAGGATATATTTTCGCGCTTAAACCAATAAAGGCATTCTCCTACAGACGGCGTGTTGAGGTGCTGGTCGTACGGGGTAAAATGTGGATTATGGCAACCAGGAAAGATAGATCAAAATTGATATTGTGGGACTTGGTGTGCAAGAAAACTGGGGCATCCGGTTTGTTGATAGTACAGAAGTGACGATGGTTATTAATACGAATGTGGAGAGCACAACTTGTTTCCCTCACATAAAAGGCATCACAGAACTTGCATATGATTGGTGGGTTTTGTGTGAACGGAAGTGGTCAGGGTGTTGTTTTCTAAAGTTATGTCCACGTCAAAGAATGTGACTCTTTTGTCATAAATGGACCAAGTGAACTGGACAATACGGAATTGGTTTAGTAGTTCTAGGAATGTCTTGAGACTGGTTTCACCGTGAGTCCATAGCACCATTATATCATCTAACAATCTTACCCAGAGTAGAGGGGTTAAAGACTGTGTTTGCAGGAAATCATGTTCCATTCCCAAAAACTGATTAACATAAGAAGGTGCCATTCTCGTACCCATGGCTGTGCCTCGGATCTGAAGGTAGTATTTGTCGTCATAGGTGAAGTTGTTACATGTGAGAACTAGGTTGGCCAGGTTAAGAAGGAAAGCTGTGGTTGGACTATGAGGTTTGGGTCTCTAGTTAAGTAAGAATTCCAGAGCTGCTAGGCCATGAGTATGAGGAATGTTGGTATTTAAAGAAGTAACATCTATGGTGCAAAGCAGTATGTAAGAAGCAAGAGACGGCAATTTACGGATGATTTCTAAAAAGTAGTAGGTGTCGCGTATGTAGGCAAGCAGCGCTTGAACATGTGGTTGAAAGGAGTCAATGAGAGCGGAAATGCGTTCAGTAGGGCAATTATAGCTGGCTACAATGGGTCTGTCTTAGGTTACCTAGTCTGTGGATCTTCGGTAATAGGTAAAAGGTTGGGGTACTTGTCTGTCCAGGGTTAGGTACTTTATGGAATTTTCAGATAAACATTTCAATAATGGTCCTCGTGAGGGCATATCTGAAATGTCCATAAAGTACCTAACCCTGGACAGTGCACGTACCCCAACCTTAAATACTTAAATAAAGGAAAATACTTACAGCGTATAGTTTCGTATTAGATCACATACATACTGCCATATAAAAAGTCACTACAATATTTCGTGCTTACAGTTGCACTTTTTCAAGTATAAAGGAAGAAAGCGAAGTGCATGCGTTCACAAAGTACAAGGTTGAAGAGACAGTGGCGACACGTAGCGGACGATGCATCAAAACTGGAGAATAACTGACTGGCGTAGCGCGTAATTTCTGGAACTTGAAATAATCATAACTGTATAGCGTGTAAGTACAGGGTGGGATCGCGGATGGAAATGTGTTGAAAATGCAGAGTAAAAGAGAAGGTTAAGGCAAGGATATATTTTCGCGCTTAAACCAATAAAGGCATTCTCCTACAGACGGCGTGTTGAGGTGCTGGTCGTACGGGGTAAAATGTGGATTATGGCAACCAGGAAAGATGGATCAAAATTGATATTGTGGGACTCGGTGTGCAAGGAAACTAGGACATCCGGTTTGTTGGTGGTACAGAAGTGACGATGGTTATTAATACGAATGTGTTGAGAGCACAACTTGTTTCCCCCCAAATAAAAGACATCACAGAACTTGCAGGTTAGGATGTATATAACTTTTAGCTAACAAAAATTTCTTAATCTTAGAAGCTAAAATATACACAAGAAACTCAAGAAATTGAACCTGGAAAATGTGCTCCACAGACCTGGAAAAGTCAGGGAAAATGAAAATAGAAAATCCCTGGTAACCCTGTAAAATGCCTGGCTAAAAACAGTTCCACAGGCGAGGCATCGAACTCCTCACCAAACGTTGGCAGATCGTCATTTACAATGGAGGCAACTACATTACTGACGGAGTGAATGTTCTTGTGACTGTGTATTGCTCGACTACAATTACAATGTTTCATCTTACCACCTGTGTAATTGTGTTAATTAATTACTGTACTCGTGTTAACGTACGTTATAAAAATTCGTAGCGTTTTAAAACGCTACGAATTGATGCACCAATCTAATAGTTTTAAAAGATCATTCTTCGGAAAAAAATGTTCGTATGAGATTTATACCACTTCCAAGATTAATCGAATTATTCCAGGTACAACTGTGGACAAAAGTTTTGACGCATGTCTTTAGATAATATTGTCTAAATTTGCCGATGTTTTCCTTCTGTGTGTAACATTTATGAATAAAAATTAAAATTAGGATTAATAATTCCTATTAGGTTACAAAAATATTCCTTTGCAGTATAAAATTTGGTGAGATTTTTTGCTTAGATTTTTATTTTGTTTGTTTGTTTTTCAAGTATCACTCTTGTGTAGTTAAATATCAGGGCAGTATTTTCCACAAAAGTAGTTCATGCTATTGTGGATATCTATGCAAGCCAACAAATATATATACGGTATTTCAATATATTTATTTTTGCAATAAGTAAAATTAATTATAGCCATGCGTCAAAACTTTTGTCCGTAGCTATGTCAACTAAATAAATAAATAAATATAAAGCTTTACAGATAAGGCAAATTCTGCACTATTTTTATATGTGAAAAGATTAAATTAAATACTCCTCTTCAGCAGCCGTATACTTTTGCATTGGTTCGTTATTTTGTTCATAATATCTGGTGTAGTAAAAAGTAATCCATTATTTTGCCAATAGATGGCTTCAGTGATCTGTATCTCGCGTTGTATAAGTCCGATCGGGTTCAACGAGATGGCGTTCAAACGATGAGATTGCGTACTACAAACACTGTTCAGATAGTTGTGATGAGTTGACTCAGTGTTGTGTGAGCGCGCGTCAAAATGGACACTAGCAAAGAGAAAATACGCTATATTTTACAGTTTTTCTTCGATAAAGGCGAAAACGCAAGCCAGGCGGCTGCAAATGTGAATAGTGTTTATGGTCCTGATACTGTAACAGCCAATCACGCGCAATTTTGGTTTCGTCGATTCCGTGCCGGTAATTTTGACGTCAAAGATGTACCACGCACTGGAAGGCCAAGTGTCGAAAATGTCGATAAAATCATGGACATTGTCGCGTCCGACCGTCATGTAAGCACTGTTTCGATTGCCCAAGAGCTAAACATTGCACAAAAAACCGTGTGGAACCATTTGCATAAGGCTGGATACAAAAAGAAGCTTGATGTATGGGTGCCACACGAGTTAACGCAAAAAAACCTCATGGACCGAATTTCCATCTGCGAATCGCTGCTGAATCGCAACAAAAGCGACCCATTTCTGAAGCGGTTGGTGACTGGTGATGAAAAGTGGATCACTTACGACAACGTCACGCGAAAACGGTCGTGGTCGAAGCGCGGTGCGCCGGCGCAAACGGTGCCCAAGCCAGGATTGACGGCCAGGAAGGTTTTGCTGTGTGTTTGGTGGGATTGGCAGGGGAATTATCTACTATGAGCTGCTCCCCTACGGCCAAACCCTTAACTCGGAACTATACTGTCAACAATTGGACCGTCTGAAGGGAGCAATCGCCCAGAAGCGGCCAGCTTTGGCCAATAGGAGAGGCATTGTGTTCCACCAGGACAACGCCAGGCCACACACATCGATAGTGACTCGCCAGAAGCTCCGGGAGCTTGGTTGGGAGGTTTTTATGCATCCACCTTATAGTCCGGACCTGACACCGAGTGATTACCATCTGTTCCTGTCCATGGCGAACACGTTTGCTGGTGCAAAATTCTCGTCAAGAGAGGCTTGTGAAAATTGACTGTCTCAATTTTTTGCCAATAGGGACAAGGGCTTCTATGAGAGAGGCATCATGATCTTACCTTCCAAATGGCAACACGTTATCGAACAAAACGGCGCATATGTGACCTAAATCGGATCATTCTAACTATGGTAAGTCAAGCCTTCAATGTCATGCAAAAATAATGGATTACTTTTTACTACACCAGATATATTAACCTAATTATTATTGATTTTTTTTCGTATCATACCTTGAAACTAAACGTTTTATATTGTAGATTTTTAGATTGCAATGGTAACTAGTCGCCCATAAAGCTTTCAACCATTGAATCAAACACCCTGGGTATGAATATATTGAGAGTAAATGTTTTTAAACATGGAAAGACTAAATGTATTGCAACATAATAAAAGAATAGAACTCGAAAACCTGAAGATCTCTGTTCCCATGTAACAATTTCGATTACCTCTTTTCTTACATTCTTACATCTTTCCAGCATGCTATGTATATTTTAGCTTGTCTGCACTGAAGACTAATTTATGTTGAAATATGCACACTAACAAAATATGTTTGTAGATGAATTTTGTTTTCTTCAGTGTGAGTTATAATTACTGGTCATAGTGTGTCAAGTGTTTTTAAGTATCAGATAACCATAAAACAAATGGATAACATGTAGTATTAGTTAATTACATTCTTAAATCGTAATATTTAGTTAACTTCAAAACGTAAGGAACCTATTTATGTAATTATCAAAATTCTTTTATGCAGGCAGCTCGATTAACCACTATATGTGGTAGCATGCGTAATATTGGACATGATGTCCGAGTAAGACCATTTGGATATCAAGATACTCCTGGAGAAGATCTGGACACTATTTTACTTTATGCATCGTCTCTCAGAATGACGTCGAAGTTATTTTTTGTGCCAATAACGGGAAAGTACCTTTGTTTTGCATTAACTGTAGGTGTTATTGTTATTTTAACAATGGGGCAATGTCACATTATTTAAGCATTTTCTATGAAAATGTTTTTTTAAAGAAATTGTAATTACAATTGATATTAATTATTGTGTTTACATTATGCATATTTTTATACATTTCATGTATAGTTGTTATTTCCAATCCGTCTTTCGTATGTTGTTTTTGATTATTTTTACATTGAAATTGTTAAAAATTCAGTATTTACTGAATGATCTGCTAACAGTGTGATTCGCCTATTTGTCATTTATAATATTTAGAAATACTTTCTTATTGATAGGTATTAAAATAAGGGGGGGGAAAGTATAAAAAGAGACTACTAAGACGTATAGTCACGTGCGGAAATATCTATTTATCTGACCCAGTGCGGTAAAAAGTATCGTAAACTCTGGATAGTTTTGCGTGCCACCGTACAGGTGTGACTGAACACGGTTCCTGTTTTTCTACGAAGGTGTGTTATTTGAAATGAATTGCTTCCAAATGTAGTAGTTAAGGTGCAGCTCTTCAGTCTCGCTCTCTGTGTTTTTTTACTGACCATTGTAATGTGTTTCGTTAATAAATGAAACAACCCTTGAATCTATTAAGGAAGATCTTAGCCAAAATAAATCATGCCTAGAAGTGACATAGTATGACGCTGCACATAGAAGAGTGCGTAACTGTATAAAACATAAATTCAGTATACATCACTATAAATTATACGACGAACAGGTACAGAAATGTTATATTCAGAAATAATCATGTCTCATCTCTTCGTTGTTAAATTACCGCACCCTGTTACAATAAAATATATTGCTCACAATTGGCCAGTTAATTGTGATTTGTTCAGTTTTACGATAAACTTGCAGGATTTGTTTAATCGATATATATTTTGCATTGCTATTCATTTATCTAAATGTGTTTACTGAAGCAAAAACATATATAAATAGGTTTGATGGGGAGAAAAGGTCAATTTTTTTATCTATTGAAATGCCTGAAATTTGTATTCCTCTTCAGTCACAGAACTATATTAACTTCCTGCTGTTAATTTATGAATGTTTTCTGCCAAAGAAAACCAGAAGCGGAAAACGAAATCCATCTTTAACCTAATTGAAATATTTAGAAGTAACGAACATATAAATATGTAATAACAGCATCATTTCCTTGATTTTGTTCGCACTTCCACATTTTAAGTGACGAATATGGAGAAAGCCAATGTAATTTACTGTAATTATTCCTTGTGAGTACTGTTTTGACGATGACTGGAAAATTATCAGAGGAAGTCCACGAAATAATCTCCCAACAAGGTGTATTTTTTCAAGACAAATAACGTACAGAGAAAGGATGCTCTTTAAAACCACAATTCTTGTAAAATTATAGGTATACCGGTCAAAAAATGATAGTGTACGCAAAAGAGTATCTTCTTGAGTGATGTGTACAAGTTTGTGATATCGAGCAGGAGAAAGAGGTGTACTTTGCATTTTGTTCCATGGCTCATAAACATTTAGGTTTAATTGGACAGGAACCGAACTGGTCGTCGTAAACATTATTAGTGCAATAACAATATTTTGACTTCGTAATACGAATTATATGATGTAGGACAACATTGGCTAAATAGCTTCTAATACAGGTTTAGAATATTTCAACTCATACTTCGCCTAATATAATTAGGAACAATGGTGACTAATATAACTAACATAATTACCGTTGAAATTTTGGATAACTAATAATTTTGTTCCCGGTTCATAATTTATTGTTTTCGGCGATTGTAATTTTTGATTCCATCTCTAAGCACATCTCACATTAAAATGATCTCTCATCATCATTATGTAGCATTCCATTATGTTGTTTGTAATTTGAATCCTGCTTTTTAGGCCTGTCTTCCATTGTAATTTTGTGCGGAATATTGGAAACTTGGAGAAAGCACAAAGTAGTGCCCCTTATTATTATTATTATAGCAGTAAGTCATAGAAGTCTTCACACAGCATTTATTATTAATATACTTACGTATAGCTAAGAATCTTCCGCAAGCACACCATTCCTTCTTCTGTAGAAACAAAAATACAGGAGAAATTTATTAAGATTCATTCGACCATAATAGAAACGTACTTAATTACTAATCTTAATCTTATCTTAATTACTACAAAACACTCAAATTAGTATATTAAATTGAAAAAACATTTTAGATACAATTGTCGTCCTGTGGTGTCTTTATTTAGAAAATTCTTTTCGTCTGTTATGCTGTTTAAATTTGATTGTCTAAAAGTTAAAAAGAAAACGTAATTTTGATTTAATTTAGGTAAATGTGGCTAAGAATCTTCCATGCATGGATAAAAAGAGAAACTTTAAAACTCATGAAGTCACGTCCGATCATAATTTCAGCGTTGAATATATTTGTGCTGAGTTGATAAACAAAATCAAAAGTACAGGTTGTTCACTTAATCTTTCCTTATATTCACTAAATATATTAGAATTCAATCATCCACGTCGCTAGAGTGCAGTTAATTAAATGAAGGTTTCGATGTGTCCGTCAGTATCCACACTGAACTCAAATCATGCCGCGTCATTTCTTTCTTTTAAAAAGAAATCTTAGATTAGTTGGAGAGTTACGTTATACGAGGGACGTTCATGAAATACGTACCTTTGGGTAGAGGAAAAGAGAAGCTATTGACACTTCGCACATTTGTTAAGTCTTTCTCGGTATATGCACCCTGCAAAGCCACTGAGTGATACACGACTTGTTGGTCATCATTTTAGTTATCGAGACTCTGGCTTTGTTAAAAATAAATCTCCACGTCATAAATTACCCCGACGTCACTAGTACTTTGCTTCCCTGTTAAGTTTTCCTAATGTGTCTTTCAGACGCCGAAAGAGAAACAAGTGAACGTTATGAGGCCGATGAATATGGTGTGTGATGCAGAATGTCGTGGGAAACATTTTACTAAAGAGCCGGCGGTACTCGAGATGATGAACGTTTTCCAAACTCAGAGTGTAAACTTCTGCTATCGGGACAGCTGATAGACACCTTTTCCGAAAATACGTGGCACATCTTATAATTGTATTGCTCCACTCCTTATTACTTCTCGTTGGTTACCTTCAGCCTAGTTGCCAAGTAATCTACGTGAATGATGTCCCCTGCTTTTAAAGAGAGCAAAAGCATGAATCATGACGATCACCAATAAACACACAGGGTAGTAGTATTTGCAGACAGTTCTTTTGCAACTGCAATTTCAGTATCTCAGATATGGGTGGTAACAGCACTATGGATCTTGACAGGAGGAGCGTGCGTTTTGTGGTGGTTATAAAATTACCCAAACTATACAAATATACACGGAACAAACTGTACATCGCTAGAGGAAATATGCCTTTTTATATATGGAAGTGTGCAAAGTGTCAGTCAGTTGTTGTTTCTTTCTACCCTAAGTACGGATTTTCTGAACGCATATGTAACAACTTTTAGGAGTTTTTGTACTTTCCCAGACTGGGAATCTTCGTGTGTTTTGATAAAATCTGTTTCAGAAAACTCGAGCTGCTCCGACGTTAGGGAAAAATAAAATCTTCTGAATCTCTTTGCTTGTCTTACTCTGGATTTCCAAAAACATTGCTACAGGTTTTTCTGATCATTTTAAAGGCTTCTGCAAAAAAAAAAAATATTTTCCTAAAATAAACAGAGATTTTGGGACAACCTTAAATGATATTATTATTACGAAAAAGATTTAATTGAAATTTATGTCAGACTTCGGACAGAATTGTGTTTGCGGGAATTTTGTAATTATAATGTATTAGTTGTATAGTATAGTAAAATATTTTGCTAGTTAAAGGTTGATTTCTTAATGAAATCTGAATGTAGTGCTCCATTAAATTATGTTTGCCACAAAAAAGAACAAATTATAATTATAAGAACAAAGTGTGCTTGTAATTTCTTCTCTATGTATTTTTAGATATAAATGAATTTATTAGTACGAGCATTTAATTTTTCTATGGCTATAAGCTCAGGTAGTTAATTATTCTCGTATTAATTATGGTGCTCAATTTCATTGTGATATTACAAATGCTGAATGTGTTATTTTTATAAATTCAGTGTGGCAGTCTAGATGTAATTGTTTTTTATGTTCTGTCTTCAACAGGGAAATTCTCTTCGTTTGTTATGTACAGTGTAGTCATGAACTAACGTGAATAGGTTCTTCGCAGCGACTGAGAAACGATAATTAAGTCATAAACAACATTGATACGTAAATTTTTTATATAGTGTTTGAGATAGTTAAAATCGTAACAACTTTTGCACATGACAATAATAAGACCTCAGTTGGCAACATAAAGCATTAAAAGGAAATAATGAAAATGTAAGAGAGATTGATAATTGCTAACCTAATGGAAGGAAAACTGCCACTCATTTTGATGTAGAATAAATTTCAAAGTGGCTACCACTTGAAATTCTGGGCTTCCTGTCCTCTGTATCTGAGTTATATTTAATTGTACAATCCCATAATAAACATTTATTAGTTTAATACTTTTCACTACACGTGAAGTCATAGTGTAATCCAAGCACATCTTATTTTTGCTAGCTCAAGGTTAACCTTTTTCTAATCATTGGGAATAGTCTTTTTTTTTTTTTTTTTTCAAGTCGCAATTTTCTTATGTGTAAGAAAACCTTTGACATTTCGCCCATTTTTCTTAGGTAGCTAGGTCAAAACATAGATAAATAAACCAGAAGATATTTAAATATGGTAATTATGGTAGATGATGATAGCACACGAAGTGCTTTGAGTTTACCTTGACTTCAGGCATGTTTGTGGCTATCACAGTTGACTGATTCCTATTTGTTGTAGGTGTATTGTAACTAATATGTAAATAGTCTTCATAATTACTACATATTACAAGTTAGTTGGAAACGGATTCTGAAGAGTTTTTTTTTTTTTTTTTTTTTCGAATATATTGGTTTTCTTTGACGCTTGACACGAGCAATACATAAGAGCAGTTAGTTTTATGAATTATGAATATTAATATCTTGTTACAAACACGATTTTAGGAACTTTTTTTTTTTAGTTAACATTTGTAGTTAACTTCATCACACCAATTAAATGAAAGCCAAGTATCTTTATTAAAAGAATGCACATAGATACAAAGCAATTTGCTCAATTTTACTGTAAAAATAATGTAATAAAGAAGTAAACAGTTCCGATATCATGACACATTGTATACGATTACATTTATACCACTGAAATAAAAATATTGCTTAGTCACGGATATATGACGTATGACTATAAGAGTAAGTAAGTAAATTAACTATCACTCTGTCGAAGAAAAGAATTTACGTACTTAATTAACCTGGT
Source organism: Lepisma saccharinum (assembly GCA_022664845.1). NCBI lineage: Eukaryota > Metazoa > Arthropoda > Insecta > Zygentoma > Lepismatidae > Lepisma > Lepisma saccharinum. The sequence goes on along the minus strand of JAGDQP010003480.1, from coordinate 12,371 downwards.
ATAAATATATATTTTCCTATAGTGTATATACTTTTTTGCAATAAAATCAATTTATTATATCAATGTAACAGTGAGGTGACAACAAAAAAATAAATTGATATAAAAATGATCGTGTTCAGTAATTAGTTATTGATATAAATGGTTTGAATGTTATATTTTAACTAATTACTGAATATATGGACAGTCTCGTTCTAAAATATAATGGTATCTTTTATTTGTGCCCTGATTGATGTGACAGTTGTATACACAAAGTTATGGATACGTGTAGAGAATGTTTGTATTCTTGTCATTGTTGTTTACCAATACTAATGCTGTTTATATTTTGTTACTTCTATTTGTTAAAGTACCTGTTTAATAACATGATTGTTATATTTTTATGTGTATAAATATATATACGAAGATTTATATATTTTACGTGGTGCTTATTCCAAAACTTGTTATCTCTTGGGTATAAAATATACAATAACTTGCATATTATCGCAATGTTTTTTTATTTATACAACAAAATACACTAGAGTCTCGTTCAACCGAACTTGATAGGACCAAGGGCGATTCGGTTAAACCGGAAACATACTGATTTACTTACTGTAATGTAGTACTGCGCTACATATTAAAAGAACAACTTCATTTGAAAGTAAATTAAAAATTACGTGTATTGATTCCTGTACTGTATTTTTACTGAACATTGCAAGGATTTTTCAAATAATGCATGCATAATTAAGAGAGTATGAATCAAATGTAGCGTCTGCAAACTGCTGAAATCAAAATTTTAATTTTTACTGCGCCGGGATTCTATTAATCCGGATATTCGGTTAATCGGGACTCTGGAGTAGTTATATCTTGAGATCCATTTATTGTTATTAGCATTGAAAGGAAGGAGGAGGAACTGTGTGAAGCATGATACTGAAGTGAAATCACTTTACACGACATTGTTAGAGAGCCAGTTATCTTAGATGTACGTTGTCATTCACACATGAACACAGCACTGAGAAGTTACCGAACATCAGCCTTTTCTGTATCAACTTTTACAGGATGGGCAATACATATAAGAGGAAACAATGTGTCCACTTTTTATTAGTTTATTAAACATGCCAATACGTGAATAATAGAAAGTAATTTACAATACTGAAATTTGTTTCATTAGAGCTGATTCAATATTATTATAAGCATTAATTGAACTCAGTAATGATGCTTGGATCATTTTTGTTTGCATTTATGGTCCGCAATCTGGAGACAATATTTCATACAAGTTTGACTGAGCTTCAGTCTATGTTGGTTTTCTTCAAGCTTCCACTTCCTGTTGTAATACGAGGATCATCCATTAAGTGGTACCCATTTGCACATTGCACCCGTGTAAGGAATGGTCCCGACCAACAGACTTGGGCAGGAACAAGTTCACAGAAACGCGTTCCCGGAAACTAATTCATTTTTAAGGAAATATTCGTTTCTGAAAAACATGGAACGTTGAACGGATTCAATTTCCTTTTTAAGAGAAATTGTTATAACCAAAATCGTTCCTTTTCTGTGATTTGGATTTATGGAAGTTCCTTTTCCAACTATAGCCGCGTTCCATGAAATATTGGAAGTTAACTTCGGTTCTATTGGACCTCAAGTTTGGATCTTTTGCTCTGCTACGAGTGGCAACGCTGGTGTTTACCTTTGTTGCCTGCCTTACCTGCAATCAGAAAAGCACTTTATGAAGTACAACACAATGATTTCTTCAAATGCTGCTCTAGAATGGGTATCTAGTGTGGGAGGGGAGAATTTCTTCCAAAATCTGAAGAATCAGATGAAAATTTTCATAATCTTTTAATGTGGCATAAAATGAGCAGTTTTTCCTTTCCTTGAAATTTCTAAAATATTTTTGCAACCAAAAGAAAAACGGTTTCAACACGCTTAGGCTATCAGCGGAATCTCTTACGTTCATTTTTTTACAGGAACATTTTTTTTAACTTTGACGTAATACTTCTTTTTAAATGCAAGTCTTTTGAACTACACTTTTCTATCAATGATAAGGAACTGAAGCTGGAACGATTCTTTAAAGGAACTTCCCCAAGACTACTGGCCGGTGCTGTTCGTCGCGGTAGCAGCATAGTACAAAATACCGCTATTTATGAAGTACGATTCGATTTCTGAACGTAAAGAATACGCGACCATGTGTAATTCATAGTCAAATCAAGTTAGTTTATTTGCGGTGACACTTAATGGATGAATGAATAGTATACGAGGGAGAACATCAATTGAATTTAATTGTATTTAAGGCCTTTACGCATCTTCAGTTCACGTCGAGACAGGGTAGAGATGATGTGGGAAACAAGTCGGCCTAGTTTGAAGATAGCATCACGGCCGTACTGGTGTGACTGATGAAAATACAGGCAGGATATCCGGCTGCTGGATTCAAACCCAGGACCTTCCAAATGTGATGCCACAGCTGTACCAATTGAGCTAGGACTACTCGGTAGGAAGATCATTAATGGTTACGAAGAAAAAGAGCGCTTGTTATTACAGATGATTTGTTGCGATATGTCGATTGTCTAACAGAATCGGCATCACACATTTGACGCCACATGTTTCACACGCCATAATCCATGAAGTTGTCATTCAATTTGTGAATTGATTGGCAGCAAAGCTATGTTGCAGAAGGAATCTAAAAACTTGTCACTCGGTGTGATCAGTGCGTACACGTCCAGGATAACCACGTAGAAAAATAACCTCTAGAGTGGTGATTTAAAATAGTTTTACTCGATCTTTATTGGTTACTTTTTCATCTTAAAACAGGTACTACTTTCTGGATGATCTAGTTGTTAGTTTGCTCCATTAGTTGTCACAATTTGATAAAGTTCTATTGGACTGAGTGAAATGTTTTAGTATCTTCTCCAAGTAGGCGGTTTTAATTTCTTTAGAAAACAACTATTTTCTTGTTCGTTTTCTTCCTTCTTTTAATTCTGAATTTGTAATTGTAGGTCGGGAAGCCCTGAGTTCGATATTAGAGGCCGACCATTCTGATAGGTTTCCGAGGGTTTTCCTGTCACCAAATGTCCGGATGGTACCTTCAACTTAGGCCCTGGCCGACTTCTTCCCGCATGTTTTTCTATACCCCATTCCGGCCTATGCCATAGATGCTTAATGATCATAAATAAATTCAATTCAAGTATAATCTTGTGTTACGTGTAAACTGCTTCCCGGCTTTAAGCTTTCCTTCACAAATGATGTACGCTGATCTCAATAGGGAAGTTATACGGTAATAGTTTATCTCAGAGTTCCTTCTGACATATACGAGGGTTACCGCAAAAGTCATGGCAACTATTTTTTTTTAGAAAAATTGTAAAGAAGAAAAAAAATCTGAAATGTGCAAATGGAAGGTTAGTCACGTATCACTATCAGGATATAGCACGAGAAAAATGACTACAAAAAATTGTTTCATACGTGTTTTACGTCAACTTACAAACGACGCGTATTACAATTATGATTCAACTTCAAGACGCGCACCTAGCGGCACGCACGGGCTAATTATGATTAAAAGGCATAAACACACACCCGTGGCACCTTAGTCTCTCCCAAAGAATTCACAAGATGGCAGGATCATAATGACACCGTGACGTGACGCTAGACGACGACGGTTGCCAGTAGTGAACCACAATTTTTTGTCATTTTTCTCGTGCTATATCCTGATGGTGATCATCCAACTCCCTACATGTAACGTTTACATATAGACTAACCTTCCATTTACATATTTCAGATCTTTTTTGTTCGTTACTATTTTCGTAATATATATATATATATATATATATATATATATATATATATATATATATATATATATATGACATGACTTTTGCAGTAACCCTCGTAAGTTTTCTTGCACGTGATCGGAGTAATCGTATGGGTGCCTCATTATCCCAAACGATTGGTTTGAACGTGGTACCATACGTTTCAAGGCGTCAAGTAGGTGATATTTATCATACTATTATTAATTATGATGCTGATTTATCGTGGATCATCAATTTTATTTCCCATAAGCATAACCATACAATACATCTGCACAGGGAGTCTAATTTGTAACCACTAGAAATGTACCAGGAAATTCACTCCTGATCAATCCCGATTTTGTCAGATTCGCATAAAATTCTTTACATGTGAATACAAATTAAACGTTGCTGATATAAATAAAAAGCATTAAAAAAAAATGTGTTGACAAAAATTATTCAATTTATAAAACAAAAAATTAATGCACAATTTATGCTGCCATCTAGAGAGTCACATAAAACTGATTAACATTGTGTAAACAGGCGAATAAGATCATATGCAATTAAAATCTTGTTGCTTTCCAAAACCAATTCGTTGCTAGATAAACCATCTTATCGTTGGTATGCACTCAATCTTTCATTCTGAGATTCTTAGATATTCTCTCTCGATGATATTTGAAGAGTTTTTATATTCAATTCAATTTCATTTGAAATTAGGCAAAGCCGAATAAATGTATCCCCAGATTTCATTTACACAGAAACCGACAGTATTTTAATAGCACCTCAGTCCTTGGAACATTTTAATATGAAATATTCACATCCTAATTCAGCAGTTTTAGCACCTGGCTCGTATTCGCCACATCTTATACTTCATTCCCATTCACACCTCTTACAGTGATGATAATCAATGAAACTTTTTACCTGGATGAAATAAACCTTGGAATCAACAACCGGCTCCTCTCCAGTATCATCGACCAAGATGAGATAATTTCCATCCGTACTAAATTGCAGAATACCAAATTTGACAAAACCCAGCACCTTTGATCTAACACCGATGAAACTGAGCAGGTTTGAATCACGCTCACGCTAGGATGATACGTAGGCCTTTGAAATACGTTGGGAGATGCTTACAGCTTATTAATTTAAATTTAAAAAGTAACATGAAACATTCAGTTTAGACATTTTTTAAATTTTTTTCTATACCTATTTCTCTGTACCCGGTGTTAACAAATGATTGGAGCGGTTTGATAATTTTACAGTTGGTTCATTTTTACAATATGATCACCAAATTGTACAGAAGCCAAGATACTCACGAAGTTTTTTTACATTTTACAAGCTCTCGATATGTTTCCGTCTGCTACCAGTAGAAGGTTTCAGTTGTAATGGCGACAAAATGAAAGATAGCTTATGCGGTTCTGGAAATTCTTTCTTCAGTCAGTCGGTCGGCCGATTCTTCAGAACGAAGTTCCGTAAAGATCCACCGAGTGCCAATTCCATTAGGCATTGGTATGAACAATTTCACGCGACGGGTACCTGTACAAAGGAAAACCATCAGGTCATCCTATGCCTAAAGAAGCAATTGAGGGCGTACGGAAAATTCAACTTGCACAGGATCGTTGGAATGAACATACGTGCTACCGTTCGGAAAGTTTTACGGAAACGATTGGAACAGAAACCATACCGATTGCACTTGCTGCAAACATTGTTGCCCAATGAGAAAGTGCATTGCTTCAAGTTTTGCACACGATCTCAGGAGCTTGTAGAAGAGGAAGATTTCTGCGATAAACTTGTGTTTAGTGAAGAAACTATTTTTCTCAGTGGCAACGTACAATAGGTGAACAGGTACAATGTGAGAATTTGGAAAACCGAAATTTCTCAGGTTATCGTGGAGCATGCTCGTGTATTTCCAAAACTCAATGTTTTCTATGCCCTCTCAAAATTTAAAATATACGGCCCGTTCTTCTTCATCGGACAGTCCATTACAATAACCACCTATTTGGATATGCTGGAAAATGCCACAGATGGAGAGCGAGATAATGGATCGGAATTGTGTATCCTTCCCCCGCCATCTTTATTCCGACATTCGTGATTTCTGAAACCTCAGACTGGCAAACCGATAGATCGGTCGTACGGGAAATGAAGAACACGCACTGATCTCATGGCCTCCCCCTTCTTAACACCTTGTAACTTTCTCTTGTATGTGAAACATTAGGTGTTTGTACCACGATTACTGGCGGATTTGGCAAACCTGCAGGCTCGTATCACTAATGCTTTCGCTGGAATTCACAAGGAACTGCTACGTCGAGTGAGAGACGAACGTAATCTGTGCAGTTACTAATGTGCTCATTCGAGCATTTTTTTAAAAGTATTTTTATGTTCCTGCACAGTTTAACAGTAAAATTATGAAACTGCTTCAATCATTTGTATATACGTCGTATATATTTATTTCTACATGAAAAGTTATTATAGTTTCTTTTTTTTCACATCTCATTTATTTTTCGACTCTCACACGTATTGGTAACATTTTCATTAAATACCCATGATTATTGTAGTTTACGTAATATGGATATGAGAAAGAGGAAATATCTTTTAGGCTTCAAATGTAAATAAGAATTTATTTTAAATCGAACACGAAAAGGAATCTTGCTAATATTCATTCAATTCAAACTGTACGCTGAATGTTAGTCAATTTCACCTTTTATTGGTCGAATACTACACTGCTCGTCATAAACAAATTAACAAATGGACATCAGGCAGCAGAAAAATTAACAAATGCTGGTTCACATATGTTACTTGTAATTGAATAAGCACTTTATGTAAGCCAAATTGTGGTGAAAACCAAGTTAAGACACACTTTGGATATTTGTACGGCGAAAATGTTTCACTGGCTTGACGGACAGGGCAGGACGCTTAATTTGACATTTCACTCTTAAAAGCAGATCACGTAAGTTGAGAGATCATATGAGCGAATTAAATACAGAGTTGTCAACTCCACTGCACTGCAATCAAATTATGTATCTTTAAAATGTCTGTAGATATCAGTGCAGCTTTTCTCACGGTATCATACACCCTTTGATTGATTCTAATCCATTTTCTATGATAATGATAATCTTTTGTTAAAATTAGGACTCTTTTATTATATTATAATGGCAACAGTGCTTATATGATTTGTGTGATCCTTTACGTGTATTTATTCCTTCTAGTTTATACGTTTTTTTTTTTAGTTCCCAAGAATCAGTATTTTGGGCTGTACATAAAATTAATAGAACATCTACACATAATATGATTTCTCCTTTGTCCTGTCCTTTTGGCTCTCAGCAGCTAAAAGTTTGGATTCTTCCATTACGTCAACAATAACTTGTGGTCGCACCAAAAGTGAAGCGTTAATAACAACTACGTTTTTACTTTATGCTAAAGAGACTACTTAGTGACTTAAAATGTTCCATTTTCAATAGGATCAGCTGCTTCAAATAACGGCAATAAAAAGCCTTTCCCTTCAGCAGTAACGACGTCCAGGGACAAGCGTAAACGTAACGATGTCCTTGACTTTTATAAAGATGCAAATAAATCAGCTGAAGGGATTTTAAATAAAATAAAATCTATTTTCTCGGATAATACATAATGTTAAGCTTAAGCTTACATAATGTTATTGCATACTCCACCGCCGACAAAGATTCTATTAATTACAGGAAACATAAATCCGTGTTTATAATGCTGGGAAAATAAATCCCCCAGGGAGGAATAAGTGTAAGAGCAATAAATTAACAAGATAACGATCCTTAATGATGTCACGAAGAAAAGGACAAAACCATTAGTTATGGGAGCCATAGCGTGTGAATCATAAGCTGTGTACAAATGGCCCTCATCTGTAAATTCTATTCAAATAACGAGATGTCAACTAGGAGTAATAAAAGTGACACCATTCATTAATTTTGAACGCCATCTGTAGTAGTGGTGAAGGTCAGACTCTACAGCGTCCATGGGTGTGGATGGGGAAGTTGGCTGCAGGCACCCTGTTGAGCAGAACGGTATCTAATGAGGTAAATGTGTGCGCACAAGGGCGTGACTCATGATTGGCTGGAGGAAGAAGTGAATGTAATTTGCTGAAGACCATGGCATCATTCGCACCTGTGGACAAGAGTGAGTTAGTAGCCGCAGCGGAGAAGCTGCAATGTCTGCTTGCACATGCAACATTCGTTGGATCGACGAGGCCTGTATATGGGACTCGGTGGAATTAAATTTTATTTATGGCCTTCAGGCATCTAAGGCTCAGGCCGGAGTACGGGTGGGAAAGGATTCTGGAAGGTGTCGGCCAGGACCTATGTTGAAGGTGCCATCCCGGTATTTGCCTGGTGACTGAGGAAAAATATCAGGATGGTTGGTAATTTGGATCGAACCCACGACCTCCCGAATGCTACGCCAACGGTCTAGTCTCTACCACTGAGCTACGGTGGGGGACACGGTAGAGTAGTGCAGTCATGAAGACTCTGTTCTATGTTGGGGCTGTTTTCGTGGAAGACCCAGCCAACGCGAGTATGACTGTTTAGGGTTTATCTATTTTATGGTTCCGATTTCTTGAGACTAAACCATAGCAGCCCTGAAGGAAAGGGCCATCCATGTATTGAAGGATCCCTTTACACAGAAGCACTTGTTTCACATATAACTACAAACGCCTACAACAAAACCTCGACTGTGGAATTCAGCACCTACTAAAATACAAGTAGAGGATGTGAAAGAACTGTTGATTGTAAAAGACTGCAAATCTGGCAACGAAAGAAATGAACTGGAACAGATTAGTGTACTGAAACATGGGTAGTGGTGGTGTTGGAACAGTTCATTTACTTACTTATGTCCTGGGTTACGAATGGAACAGTATTTATCATAGTGGAAAATGGCTCCATGTACATTGTGTATTGGTGATGTGATTATTATGGACTCGTGTATGTTACATTTAACACCTAGTTGTATGGAACCCCCCAATTTGTGCAGTGGATGCAATTCAAAGACTACGGATGAGTGTAGTAGGTGATTTAAGGAACAGTGATTTCAGAACATTTAGGCAATCATGTGAATCACTCCGAAGTGTTGAATAAATACTATGAACTATTATAACGTTTGAAGGCTTCGCTTCACATAAGGGAATACATGTTACTAGTGACTCAGTAGTTTCCTAAGTAGTAACTCAGCTTTGTAGGGAGAAGAGTAAACGTAACGATGTCCTTGATTTTTGTGAAGATGTAAATAATTCAGCTGAAGGGATTTCAAATACAATAAAATCTACTTTATCACAAATATTGGTTTAAGATTACATAATGTATCGTACCCACCACCGACAATACCTCTGTTGATTACGAGAAACAAATCCGTGTTCACCATGCTGGGAGAAGAACACTATTCTCATTAAAGCCAATTGCTACTGTCATGTACTGCAAAACTGGATTAAATATAGATTTCAACTTTTAAAATACGACCTAGAAGCCCTTGGTCTTAAAGATATATTCAAATTTTTCGACATAATTCAAGAACGCGGATGAACTGAGATAAACTTGTGATTTTGTGTACGAAGACTATAGTGAGCTATTACGACACGTTGTTGCGCGGTGACTGTCATTGCAGTTAGCTGTTCAACGTCTTGTAAAGACGTATTATTTCACACAAGCAGAGGAGAAAGCACATCCATTTATCCGGACATTACCTTCAAGGAAAATGTGTAGTCATGAACTGTGTTCGATTTGCTATAAATTACGAAGAGGGTAATCCTAAAGCTAGCGGCTGCTGGTAAGTTTCCAGATACTATCATTTCTAGTTATTTGGGTAGAAATACAAAGGTTTTTACCGCTGGTTAGGATTATATTCGGGATCAACATCCGGGGATGGAATCCTGAGAGACCAGGAAGAATCCCCGGCATCCGCCCCGACAAATCGAACACTCACGGGAGGAATAAGTACCAGAACAACCAATTAACAGTCTGACACAATCATTAATTATGGGAGTCATAGCGTGTGGATCATTAGCTGTGTACGAATCGTCCCACCTGTAAATTTTAGTCAGATAACGAGATTAGCTAGAAACATTAAAAGTGTCAGCACCCATTAATTTTGAACCCACCTGTTGTAGTGGTGAAAGTCAAACTCTGCAGTGTGCATGAGTATGGAGGGAAAAGTTGGCCGCAGGCACCATACCTAGCACAAAGGTGGTGATGAAAAAAAAAAAGTCCAAGTGCTTCTAGGACGAGTTCTTCTAAATTTGACGTGTCTCAAATTAAAATTCATAAGAATTGATTATTTTGATGAAAGGTTTAAAAGAACATTATTAATTACATTGTTTAAATATAAATATATGAATAATTTATTTCTGTGAAAGTTTCGTAAATAATAAACAATGAAATTGTGATTTGTTTGTATTGTTAAATGTAATTGATGGTTATATAAAAGTCTTCATTTATATTTCTATCTTTAATTAATATATAATGACAAAGCTAAATCATATAGCCAGATATTATAAGATATCCCACGACTTAAGATATAAAAGGAATAATATTCCATTTAAACATTTTGAGCTAGTCCATGTTATTGTTGACAAGAATCGTATAGATATAATACATTAAGAAATGTCTCATCGTAAGAATAACGGCATTAATAAAGATATATCACCTAAGTGAAAGGTAAGAGCAAATACTAATGAAAACAAATCTAAAGAAAACGAAACCATAGCAGCTCTGGGCTGGGTTGTAAAATCTGACTTAAGTCAGACCATCGAGCTCTACATAATACTGGAGTGACTACTTAGTGTTAAAGATAGACGCCAGAGCAAACGTTTAAACTTATTTGTCCACTTCCAGTCTAATCCATTGTAGACCAAATTTTCATTTCTAACTTAGTTTTATACGCTTCTTATCGCTGTGCGGCCCGTTTTTTGATTTAATTAGTCACTCCAGTTCGATGGTCTGCTTAAGACAGATTTTACACTTAGGTATTTTTCTTGCTACCCAGCCCTGAAGTTCTAATTTTCAAAGAAAGTTCACAACCAATTCAAGAGTTCGATCAATACCGAATTTTTATTTTTGTTTTTCTTCATTGTTGAAATCGCTTGATTGTTGTTGTGACTAACAA
>JAGDQP010003479.1:43789-93612 GCA_022664845.1 Lepisma saccharinum | reverse complement strand
CGTGACGTTGTCGTAAGTGATCCACTTTTCATCACCAGTCACCAACCGCTTCAGAAATGGGTCGCTTTTGTTGCGATTCAGCAGAGATTCGCAGATGGAAATTCGGTCCATGAGGTTTTTTTTGCGTTAATTCGTGTGGCACCCATACATCAAGCTTCTTTTTGTATCCAGCCTTATGCAAATGGTTCCACACGGTTTTTTGTGCAATGTTTAGCTCTTGGGCAATCGAAACAGTGCTTACATGACGGTCGGACGCGACAATGTCCATGATTTTATCGACATGTTCGACACGTGGCCTTCTAGTGCGTGGTACATCTTTGACGTCAAAATTACCGGAACGGAATTGACGAAACCAAAATTGCGCGTGATTGGCTGTTAGAGTATCAGGACCATAAACACTATTCACATTTGCAGCCGCCTGGCTTGCGTTTTCGCCTTTATCGAAGACAAACTGTAAAATATAGCGTATTTTCTCTTTGCTAGTGTCCATTTTGACGCGCGCTCACACAACACTGAGTCAACTCATCATAACTATCTGAACAGTGTTTGTAGTACGCAATCTCATCGTTTGAACGCCATCTCGTTGAACCCGATCGGACTTATACAACGCGAGTTAGAGATCACTATTGGCAAAATAATGGATTACTTTTTACTACACCAGATTATAATATATATGACCACACCCGTTAGCCTAATCTTTAGCGTGTTTGACTACGGATTGAGGAATCCTGGCTTTGATTCCCGGCGCTGCCAGGGAATGTTATTCCAGCATCGTGATGCAATTGGGGAGCTGCTATGAGTAAAAGATAGTGGCGATCACAGTGAGATTAGGCTCTCCTGGTCAGCGTTTGGTGCAGTAGACCAATCTCCACCCACCGGGGAGAGGAGAGGCCTCATCCAGTAGTACATTGAATATGGCTGTGATTTATTACATATCACCTCTCTATAGGACGTAGATTATCCTATCAGAAGTTCATGGTAGGTATCGATATGATATAATTTCATTGTCTCCTTTTAAGAATTCCCTTTCTCCCTCAGAATAATGAAATTTCCCGCCTAAAGAAAAATCCCCGCCACCTGGCAACACGATGTGATTTCTTTGCGGCGCTATCCTGCGTTACAAGCTAAGAATATGGGTGGTGGGGATTGCTCTAACAACAAAGTGCTAATATTTTTCAGAGCCGCAAAACACAAGTCTATGCGTACTTTGCCTCACCAACGGTGGGCATATAAACACATCCACTTTAACAGTGAACAACATGTCTTTTTTTTTAGTGCAACACCGTCCGCCCTTCAATCGTCCTGGTTCCATAAACAAATTTGTGAGGGGGGAAGGAGGGGGATAGTCTCATAGAACCATCGTCATAATGCTAATGTCAATGCACTTGTTATGCTATGCAGTTGACTCCCATTGAAGGCCGCTCTCTAACCCCCAACAGCAGTGGTCGCCACTTCTCATTCAAGAGAGAATTGTTTTGACTCCCAGAGTCAATGAATCGAGGCAGGATGCGTAATTGTTTCATACATTGCTTGACCTTACTCTCGGGTTTATCTTATCACTTTGCACTTATGTTTATTGCTGTTTTTTAAAATGTTAATTGCGGAAGTGTTTCACGCTAATTACATTTCTAATTTCATAATAAGGAAAATTTTTATTATGTTACAGTGGCGGCGCGGTGTCACCCTTAGCTTCAAGAGTGAAATTGAATTTATTTATGCTGTTTCAGTGGCGAATACAGAGAGGAGGCGCGCCCTTTCCCATCAATTTGAATTTTATTTAAGGCCTTTATGCAATATGTGGAGTGAAGAAAGTGGGAGGACACGGGAGAACCACGAGAAAACAAAGCCCACCTGGCATGAGCTAAGATCAAACCGACGACCCCAAACACCAGAGGTGAGCGCGCTAACACTGAGGCATCGCGGCCCACGCGCCCCTCTCAAGGGGAAATATCTGTAAAGCATTATTATTACTACAATTTACCTCACAGAAAGCTTTGATTTGTATGTGAACAATTTTATAGTTTGTCTAGAAACATCAGCTTTTGGAAATATCTTATTTACGTTCCTTGTTGACATTTAGAAATAAGTCGGGAATTCAGTTCGGAGGCCTATTCTTGAGATCTGCGCTCCCGCTCACAAAAATCATAGATCCGCCCCTGCGTCCTTTAGGTATTTATGACTCATGCCGGGATACAGTAAGTGAAAAGATGCGTGAAAAAGGCAGCTATAGGGCCTAAGTTGGAAGTCCCATCCCGACGCTAACCTCGTGTGTCTGAGAAAACCCTCGGAAAAACTCAAGGTTTCGATGGTCGGCCGTTTATATCGAACTCAGGATCTTCCACATGCATTTAGGGGTGTGCAGGTGTATTTTAAACATCAACGAGGCAGTTTGTAGCGAATCTATTTTTTCTTTCTGTTCATTTTCAATGTCCGGATATTCACCCATCTCTATAGCAGGCAAGCGTTTAATTTTTTATTTATGTGTGGTCTTGCGCCATCTCAAGTCAGGTTAGGATGCGGAGAGGATGTTGGAAGGTAGTCGGCCAGGACCTGGTTTGTAGGTACGATGACGACATTTGCCTGGAGTAACTGAGAAAACAAACCTGGAAAACCGTCAGTCAGGATAATCGGCCTCTGGGAGCATTTTCATGATCTTCCAATTGCTAAGTCAACGGTCTAACAGACAATAAGGGTTTCCGCCAGGATTTTCTGTTTGGGGGGTTAAAGCCAAAGTTGGGAGGGTGTAAGTGAAGTTTTGTATACGATCTCTAAGGATTTTTCACAGCAAAAGTTGGTGTTGTCGAGACTTTGGGGGGAAACATATTCCTACAGGGCTGGCGGAATCACTGCAGACAAGCGTCTGAACTAGAGCAGATAGAGAAAAACAGATTTCAGATTTGGGTTTTGTGACCTCCAGTCATGGGGCCATTTTTAATCAGCAGATCCCTGAAAGTTTCAGGTCTTGTTCAGTTTGTTTAGCTGTCTCCATTTTTAAGTATTCACTCTGACACCTTCAATGAAATCTGGTAGAGAGAAATCCTACCAATTCGGGATACCTCGGGTCCCGGGTTACGGAGATTATATTGTACAGTACGATAGATCCCAATAATCCAGAACTCCTCCAGTGCAGAGAGGGCCTTAGTACTGAGAATGTTTTGTAGTATTATAAACTTCACTAATTCGATACCTCTCCTGTCCCGAGAGAATTGAATTTTAGGCATGTATGGCTCAGGCCGGGATAGGAGAGGGGGAAAGGATTCGGGAAGGTGTCGGCCAGTACCTATAAATGGTGCCTTGTGTGACTGAGGAAAACCTCAGGATGGTCGGCCGCTGGGATCGAACCCACGACCTCCCGAATACTAAACCAGCGCGCTACCACTGAGCTACGACGTCTTGGTCTGTCCCGATAGAACCGGATTACTGAGATTATGAATTATCTGAATGATCTAACAGCTTGTCATTTGTACATTCAAAATTCTAGGAGTATAGATTAAAAGTAAGTTTGGCAAATTTTACTGCTGCAACAACACCGTATACATATGCACACTGATGCAAATAATGTTAGAAGTTATCCCGATTCTCGCCGGGGAGTCATTGGCACTTATTTTCCATCCGGTAAGAATTTCCTGAAACTGCTAGAAGGTACGGTGACCATACGTCTCGAATTTTTCGGGACTGTCCCGAATTATAGTGTTGTGTCCCGCTGTCCCGTAAAGAATATTAAAAGTCCCGCATTCCATAAAAAGGGCGATATGACTTAGATAAGGATAACTGAAATAATTTTTGCTTTTTTGTAGTACTCATGAACATTCATGTAAGGAATGATCAAGTAATCAATACGTAACTTAGTTATAATAACTTAAATCATAAATGACCGAGCAGTCGTGGCTCAGTTGACTGTTGACTTGGTATTCAGAAGGTCCTTGGCTCGATACCAGAGGCCAACTATTCTGATTGAGGTTTTCCCAGGTTCTTCCTCAGTCACACCGACGAATATCGGGATGGTACACTCAACTTAGGCCCAGGCCGACTCCTTCCCTCATCCTGGTCTAAGTCAAAGATAACTTAAGATACAAATTCAGTTTGAATTAAATCATAAACTATTCTCGGATATAAATAAAATGTAAGTTATAATCACGGCTCCACATGAAGTGTGCACGTGGTCAGTCACGGGTTCACTTCAAATCCCGCCGGGGTCCATTGAACGGAGTGGTTCGGAGCTCACTTTACCAAAAGCTGTCGGTCCCGTCCTTAGAAGCTCACAGCTCCTTTAGAACGTTAATAATAATTCACTCACTCGCCAAAAGCGTAGGATATTTTTAATTTGGTGCTAATTTTTTTCTTCCAAATCGAGATTGCTTTTAATATAAGGTAACCGTAGTTGTAGGAAAAGCTACCTAAAACGTTCCTTCGGGGGGGGGGGAGCAAAATCCCTGCCCCGAATTTTGACTGAGAATGTATGGTAACCATAGTTCTAGGAAAAGCTACCTAAAACGTTCCTTCGGGGGGGGGGGGGAGCAAAATCCCTGCCCCGAATTTTGACTGAGAATGTATGGTAACCGTAATTCTAGGAAAAGCTACCTAAACTGTTCCTGGGGGGGGGGGGAGCAAAATCCCTGCCCCGAATTTTGACTCAGAATGTATGGTAACCGTAGTTCTAGGAAAAGCTACCTGAAACGTTCCTTCGGTGGAGAGGAGCAAAACCCTGCCCCGAATTTTGACTCAGAATGTATGGTAACCGTAGTTCTAGGAAAAGCTACCTGAAACGTTCCTTCGTGGGGAGGGATCAAAATTCTAGTTATGCCACTGACACCCGAAGAAAACAAGGACACATGGAGTAAGAAAGAACGCAGAACTTGTGATCTGTTGTGATCAGGTGTAGTGCGTCTTATTAGTGCTTTCCCAGACAGACTTCGTGTGAAGGAACCGCTGACATTGCTTGTGCATTTGAGTTGTTGATAGAACAATCTGATGCCAGTTATTCCCGCGGCCTAACAAGTGACCTGTGAATCTAATCGTGTACATAGAAGTGCAGAGAGATTGCCACGCCCTCAAGTATTCATTATCTCTTGACCTCAACTAATATCTTTTCCTCTGAATGTCACCACTGTGTTTGCCGCCGCACGGGTACACAAGCAGGGTTGCAAATATAGTATAGTTATCAACAAGTCCCAATAATTTTGTCGACGACGTAGAAAGAATAGCTGAGAAGTGTCTGACAAATATCGTCAACGGTGTTCTGACAAAAGCGACAGGCCCTTCAAGGCAAACTAAGTCCTCTCCATTCACACCGATCTTGATCTTTTCTTTTAAGTCCGTTGATAGCGCTATAGCAAAAGGAACCTTCTGTTCCCGCTCACGGTATCCGTGTCGAGAAATTAAATCTCAGGAACTGCAAGGTGTAGAGAGATGTATGAGGTGTTGTTGAAAAGGTCTTAGATAAACTAGCTCAGAGTCCCTGGAATAGTCCTGATTGGTGCGGTGGTTCAATGTTGCCAGCCCACTTTGTAAAAAAAAATGTTCAAATTGCTTTCATTCATTTAGAACTAGCTGCGCCAACCTTGGCATACGCATTATTCGACACAATTACAAAACCAGTGAGAGAGTCTACATTGCCATGCAACCAGTGTTGCCAGCCTATTTTCTATACAATTATTTTTGTTTTCAATTTACTTCCATTCTTTTAGTCATATTGGCACCAAACTTGGCATAAATATTCTTTGACATAATAGGAACACACTGCCGATGTTCCCGCTCCCCAGGAACCCCGTTGTAAGTGTTGCCAGCCCATGCCAAAATATCTAATGAATCATAACGCGTAGAGACATGGATGAGATGTCGTTCGAAAGGTCTTAGCTATTATCCGTCCAGACTTAAGAGTATACTGTTGCTCTTATGGCAACAGCGATGCCGGTTTAATCGCTTAATAAAAAACGAAACTGAGCTCGCTGCAGCCGTTTCTCTCACTTCGGGTTGCCATAGCCGAGTGGCAACGTTCCAGTCGCTGTTACTTTTTACTCCCTCTTCCCCCGCCAAGTTTTTCAAATGAAACTATCGTTATATTAGATAATTTAATGTGTAAATGAAGGAAGGAATTAAGGGATTAATTTTCGTATCAATGTTAAATATAAAACCTTTACAGGTAAACCGTTAAAGAGAAATAACAGTAAAGAAATTTCTTGTGCGTCAGGGGGGAAGTACGATAAATAAAACAGCAGCTGTTCCCATAAGCTGCAACAGTATAGACCAAACTCTGGATCGGTAATAGACTAGCTTAGAGCCGACAAAACAGTTTTGATTGATGCAGTAGTTCAGAGTTGCCAGGCCATATCATTTTATCAAATTGCTTCCATTCAATTAGATCTAGCTACGTCAAACTTGGCATTAACATTATTCGACACAAGTACTGCAGTTGTCAGTGTAGCCAGCCTATTTTACAAAAGAATAATGCTTGCGTGGCTAAAATGATATCAAGGGACCGGATCCCTTGCGACTGTACAGGAATTCTGGCAGGATTTCCATTTTAAAGAGCGTAAAAGCTCAATTAATGGGGATTGGAAGCAGGTGGTTTGCATTCCAGATAGCATGCTAGCTTGAAACAAGGTCACTCTGAGCTTTTCAAACTTTATAGTGTGTCGAACATAATAAAGAAGCGTATAGACAAACTTGTTGAAACGGCACAAGTGGGTTGGTTCTTATAACTAACGTAATTCAAGCTTATTGGAACAAGTGGTTATGTGAGGAACCTTGTCAAACTTGAAATTTGAATTTTATTTCGTTGTACTTCCACTGTGTAATATTACAATGAAGTCCCATTACGTGTGAGGGCTGTTTCACCGTAAGCTAATTTCCGCCCACTTCGACCTTTTTTCTAAACTACAGATCACGTATTTTGCAATCTACGTAATGAACAAAGTACAGTGAAACTTCTATATAGCAGACAGTAACGGGGAACGTAAAACTGTCCGTTATTCGGAAAAAACCTTAGGATGTAACACAAGAAAAGTTACTGCAATATACACATACACAAATTAGGGCAACATTATCTTGCTGTTTACTGTATTTTCATACGTAATGTACACTGATGCAGTTTTCTACCCTATCAGCAATTGTCGCGGAGTTTCAGCGGCCCAACCCACGGGGAATAGTCGGGAGTCGTTTTCTGCAAGACGAAGCCCGGCCGCCATCGGGCCACCTGCTGTACAGTGATACGTTTTGCACGTTGTTCACCGCTAAAAATTAGTGAGAACGACTGCTGTAAAATGAAAAGGGAATGTCTTTGAGAGGAGTACAAAGTGCTATGTGTTTCCTTTGATAGATGTATTTTTTTTGCGGAGTGGTTGTTTTCCTCGCGATCGCAACCCCTTTGCCGATTGCAGTTGGATTATCGTCGGGGTGAAGCATACTGCCCGCGACTGGGAGTCGTTTCGTTGCCGCAGGGTGTTGGTTAAATATCAGACTCCTGCCTAAATGCCGAAGACACACGAGTAACAGTCTGGTGGCCCGCTTGTGCGAGGCGCTTCGTGCCCGAAAGTTATACGCGCATGCGTGACGTGTGTCGTACGACAACAGGTATGAAAAAACATCATCCAGCTGGAAGACCAGCATAGCCGAGTGGTTAAGGCATCAGACTTCTAAATCTCGCGCTGACAGTCGGAGGCACGAATCCCATCGCAGACCCTGAAGAACTTTACTAACTACGAAATAAATAACAGCGAAGACAATGCGAAAAGATTAACTTAATATCGATTACCATTGCGTCCTATATATTATATACATGTATCCAATATACCAATATGTGTTACTTTTGTCCGCCTTGTTGCCTTCGCGGGAACAAGGTGGGAAAAGTCGGCAAACTGTCGGGTCATAGTTGAGAGTCGCCTTGTTCCCGTAGCCGGGTAATAGATGGCGATTTTATCGCCCCGGTATCCGCGCCGCAGGTGAGGCTCGCCGGAGGGTCGCCAAACGTCGCAAGTGGGCCGCCCCTGGACCGCTTCCGATTTGCTGATTGGGTAAGTACAGTAAAAGGAAATTGAAATACACGTGATGTTGTTTTTATGTACGTACTAACTAACACAAGCACGAACACCAAAAGGTCAGTTCATTTAACTTAATTTTGAGCAGATCCAGTTGGTTTAAAATAATCTATCTTTCTTTGAATCACAAAGTCCTTTGCAATTGCCTTCTCAATATGTGATTCCAAATGCAGCTTCATCTTTTTGTTCAAAAAGTAATGCTTTAATCTTCTTACTTCTGCCTGTTTAGTACGAGGGGGGGGGGGGATCAACTGAAACCCGTTCAGTGGTCATAATTCATGAAATAGTTTATTTCGAGCGGAAACTTGTACACTATCTAGAGGCGTCTATGGTTAACGTGCAGTAAAAATATTGTTCAGAAGAAGTCACCATGAGCGTTGAGACACTTGTCCCACTGTGTCACTAACTTACAAATGCCGTCCATGTAAAATTTGGACGGCTGACTATCAAACCAATCGCGCACAGCGTCCTGAACCTCAGCGTCAGACTGAAATCTCTGACCTTTCAATGTTATGGATTGAATATTAATGCGTCTATCCGCAGCTATAGCCGCATTCACCTTTTCACGCGTGTCTTCTGTGGCAACAACATGGGCTTGACCAGGACGGGGATAATCAGTGGTTTGTTCACGCCCCTTCCGAAACATTCTGGCCCAGTCCACCACTGTTGTTTTGGAGACGCATGCATCACCATACACGTCTTTCATACGCCGGAACACTTCAGCTGGTTGACAACCTTCGGCACTCAGAAACTGGATGACGGCACGCTGGTTCTGTTTGGACGGATTGGGGATCTTGAACGCCATCTTTCACTCGTTATACCTGCAAAACGGAAACACGTATCAACAACATTCCTACACCCAACACACAGGGACATTAGCCATTACAAACAATATCCTCCTACACACTATACCAATAATACATGGAACGAACGGGTTTCAGTTGATTGCCCCTTACACTTGTAAGTGGAGAATAGTCTGGTTGTCGTCATGTTCATTCTCCTCTCCGTTACTCAACAATGCTCGATAATGTTAGAAATTCTGCCCGTTATTGTTTGAAATTCCAGAAAATAGAAGAGTTTTATTCTTGGCTGTTTGTTATTTGGAAGTTCTACATTGGCACTGGGAAATAATTTTCAGTGTCCGCGTCTGTTATTGAGAATGTCCGCTATTCAGAAGTAGCTTTTCCGGTGTACCGAATGATGTTCTGCCGGGGGAATTGAAAAGTGGCCATTATTTAGAGGTGTCCGTTTTAGAAGAAGTTTCGCTGTATAACTAGCGCTTGGGGAGCGAGTTAGGGCCTCATGATTCCGTGGTCTAATATCCGATCGGTATGCCAGTGGTCGGTCCTCTGTTTAATTCCAGGGCAACGTTTCTTATTATTTGTCTGAAGAATTGTTATGTATTTCCTCTACTGCATTGTGAGTGAGTTGGACGAGGTTAGCGCTTATCATTTGCAGAAGACTCTTACGCCATCAATTCAGAGATCGTCTACAGTCCAACCTAATGATCCACCTTAAGTACATTATGTATTTTTATTCATGTCCTATCAAGGATATTTCAACTTTGATTCTTGTAAACTAGACTGCTTGATTCAACCTTATTTTAACGTTTTCGGCTTGATTCGCTTACGCTTGCCCAGTTGTCAAATTAAGTTTCATTTGTTCCATTTTTGAATGAGGTAAAAATTGCTATGTGGAGTCTAACGTTTAAAGATTTATGCTGGAGACATATGTAGCTTAAATTTTGAATTTTATTTATGGTCTTTAGGCATCTGAGGCTCAGGCCGGGATAGGGGGGAGGGGAGGATGGAGGAATGCTTCGACCATTTCATTTAGGGACCCTCCTTGTCATCCCACCTCTTAGCCTTCTGGGCACAACCTTCTTTCGAGTGCCTGAGGGGCACAACGAATTGGAAATAGAATAGATTCTCCACAAAATTGGGGCGGGCCATCCCCCAGTTCCTCTCCCCACCTCGACCCCTGCCCGGCATCGAGGTACGGAGTCGATAGGACCTTTTGCTCGTTTACGTTTATTTAAAACAAAAAAAAGCACATAAAATAAAGAGATAGCAGGATTGGGGGATATTTCTAATGGGCCAGTTCCCGTTGGACAAACCTGGGCCCTATTTCCGCGGTTTAGGGGAATGAATTTATTTTTCTTAATTTTTCATACATTTGTGTAAGACTGGAGTTATACATTATAATCCAATTTTCATTATTTTTGCTACTTTATTTAGTTGTTTTATTATTATATGTTCATCTTATTTGATTTCTTTATAATTATTTTCATTTCTGAGCCATACTATATTTTTAATTTTATTATTATTATATAGCTATTTTGAATATCACTGTTTCATCCCTACGTCTTTAAAATCATGTAGACCTGTGTTTGTATATAGAAAAATGTTCATTAATATGCATTTCCCTTGGGTAATCTAGGCTATCCCGTTATCCACCTTTCCCATTTCCTACTTCTAATCCCCCCCCCTTTTTTTTAAAAAAAACAGACATTCATTCATTCAATCATTCATACAACACATCCATAGCTACACGACGGGTTGAGTCGACTCAGATCTCTTGGCATCGGGATTCCTCCTCCAGATCCAAGGATCGGGGCTGGTTCCAGGGTTTCTTCCTCTTCTCTCCTCCAGTCGCGGCATCTTCATACCACACTTCACAACACTCGCTTTATTTTCACTTCCCTCGCGCACATTTAGGTCTTAGCATCTTCCCAGAGGTAGAGTTCCTATCCATCCAGAGATTTTAGCTGTCCAACGGTTTCGGCCAGGGGCCTACGTTGAAGGTGCCATCCCGGGATGTGCCTGGTGTGACTGATGAAAAACCCTGTTAAAAACCTCAGTCAGGATGGCTGGCCACTGAGATCGAAGCCACGACATCCCGAATGCTAGGCCAACGCTCTATCACTGAACTACGGCGGCTCGGCACATAGGTATAGTATGCGTTTTATATGTAACATAAAAGTGACTTTAAAATAGTCACGAGCCAGGTGTTGCAGTACAAAGTACTACACAATTAATCGCTGTAAATGTTCCTTAAAACATAAAACTTCGTAGAACTCCAATCTTGAGCTTTTTGTCCTGGCAACACTGCAGGAGGTGAAGAATTTCACGATCGGTGTGGTTTGATCTAAGATCAAAGGAATTGTCTTGTTTTGTGACTCTGTGAAAATGGCAAAACGTTTAACTCTGCAAAACAGTTGTGCTGTTATTTCAGGTTTTTTTAAACACTAATTCCTTAGGAGAGAGAAACACGGTACGTGACAGCCCTTTGTACGTTTCTTCGGCCGCCGTGACAAGATTATTCAGTACAGTTTTTTTTTTCCTTTTTCAAATTTTCGATTCATTTCTGTCAACACTTGTTGCCGACAACTTCTGTTTTAAAGAAGGGTTCATTGGTTCAAGCTTTCGTCCGCTATGTCTCTACTAACTAACTAACTAACTCTATGGCTTATAGAACTCGCAAGTTCATCGCCATAGTAATAAACGTTCGCCATTGGATTTTATCGTGGGCAACATCAAGCCAGTTTTCATCACAAACACCTACTTCTCGAAGGTCTCTTCTAATATTGTCCTCCCAACGACGTCTCGGTCTTCCCAATGGCCTTCTTCCACCCAGCCTTCCAACCAGGATAGAAAATAATCTTCGTTTTTCCCCCATCCGAGCTACATGGCCTACCCACCTTAGACGTCGCGATTTCATTATTTTTACAACATCTGGTGAATCGTACAGTCCGTGGAGTTCTTCATTATGCAGTCTCCTCCACTCTCCAGTCATCTCGTCCCGTTTCGGCGCATATATCTTTCTCAAAACCTTCTTTTCAAACACACGTAATTTATGTTCATCTGCTAGAGTCGTACTCTCAACTTTCGCAACCGTAAAGTATTACCGGCAGAATAACTGTTATGTATATTTTCAGTTTCAATTTCCTTGATATTAATCGCCATGTTAGAAGTTTTTGGACTGAATAGAAACATGCGTTCCCCAAAACTAAGCGACTTTTTATTTCTTCTGTGACCTCATCTTTGCTTGTTACGTACGCTCCCAAGTATTTAAATTTGTTTACTTTCTCTATGACCTCATCCCTAATTCTTATGTTTTTATTTCCTTCATTCCCTGTGTTTCGGCTTGTTATCATCTATTTGGTTTTATCTATGTTTTATCTACCGTTTTATTTTTAACGTCCTAACCTGAGCCTGGGGAGCTTACAGTTTTTTTTGAAAATAGGCTTCAAACCAATGTGTTGTTCAATAAAAGGTTCAATGGACCTGGGCGGGACTTGCACAGACTGCAAGACGGCAGGTAAAAATTTTATTATGCGAAAGGAAAAGGGGTAGTTATTTGTGTACATGAGAGCTACAACGACGTAAGTCCAATCTTAGCCGAAACGTGATTACAGGAGAATAGGAAAATCGTGCGCATGCGCATCTGAGCAAAATTAATTGTTTTAGTCAACCAGTGGAAGCTATGATAACCGTAACTGATTGAAATACCTCCTCGATTATTGAGTGCAACATGAGAATTCATCTGAATCGAATTAAGAAATGAGCAATACTACAAAACATGCAAAGGTCCGCTTTCGCACAATTCACCACCTTTCGGGTAATGGTGCGCAAGGGGATGGCAGTTAGTTTCATGCATTAAGCAAACTGGTACTTGAACATGTGGCCGGTTGCCCCCGCCATAAAAATTCTAGGCACTACCCGGGATAAGTGGGGATAACAACCGGTCACCAGTGGAACGTGTTGGAACTGGCACCACTGCCATAAACTGAACCACACACCACCTGGTGACAGAAACTCTTCTAATGCTTTTGAAAGATGTCGCTATATTCGCCAAGTGTACAATGTCCAAAATGCTTCCTTTTCTACACTCCTTCCAAGGTTCCTTCCCTTGACTCCTCTGGTTTCTCAGCAAAAGGAAGGAAGGAAAGGAAGCATTTAGGATTGGGCCTCTTTCTCTTCTAGTAGTAAAACGCAAGATTAAATTGCTGGTAATAAAAAGAAACTTATATAAAGTGGTAACTTAACCAAAGTTTGGTGAAATGTGTGTGCAAACGTCGTCATCGATTTGTATAAGAACTTGCAATAAAGCAGAATGGAGCGCAGTGAATTGAAAGACAGGACGATTGGACTGATGAGAGGTCAGTTAAGTAAACTGTCACTACAATCGTATGACTTACAACAATACTAAATCACGAACTATTTTCACGTGGTGTGATAACCTGTTTTCCATTTGTCAGTTTCTTACCACATCACCCATGTACATATGCGAATATTTTTGTAAATACCAACTACAATATATATATATTCATATATTCTAAATATCTGGTTTATTCAAGGTGCTTTCTTATTTCATATGAGGGAGGTTCATTACTGGTCAGCGTGCCTCCATCCTTGTTTGTAAAAGGTAATTAATTCTTCTAAAAGCTATTACGGCGAGGTAATAACATATGTCTGTCCCCTTGTACAACCGTCCTTGTACTGTTTTACAAGGGAACGCGCATAAATATCATTTAACCAATTCGTACCCAGAAAATACTTTTCTGTATGAAATAAAATATAAAAACCGTGGAATTCAAAACTTAAAATTTTGATGCAAATGTATTGGATGAAACGTATGCTTTGTTTGTTTTCTGAAATGTGTTTCCTTCTCATCTGAAACAAATTTAGGGAAGATTAACTTCAGCCATAGCATTTGTACTGCTTTCCACGTGATTATATGAAGGGGAAAGGTGCTGCATCTGCATTGAATTGAAAAATTGCGCACCTCGTCAAGATTAGTCTTATTTCTAAAAAGGAATGTATATATCTCAACTAAGCAGCACGGCTTTGTTTCTAAGAAATCTCAAACTTAGCAGTTGTTACGGACTACATAGAAATTCGTTGGATGAAGGCAAACAAGTTGTTGTGATTTATATTGACTTTGAGAAAGCATTTGACAGAGTTAATCACAATATATTACTGGAAAAATTAAATCACTATCACTTCTCACCCACTGTGATTAGGCTCCTCTATTCGTACTTAACAAATCGCAAAGCAATCAGTTGTCTATAAAGAATATACAAATCATATTAATGTTGTGCACTCTCAGGAGTTCCTCAAGGTTCAAACCTAGGACCTTTATTATTCCTCTTGTTTGTTAATGACCTTCCTGATTATGTGCCTGATAATGAAAAATTGTTATTTGCAGATGACTTAAAATATATACAAAAGACAACTCTATCGGAGACTGCATAAGACTTCAGCAAAGCTGATAATATTGCAAACTGGTGTGCTATTAATCAACTCGGAGTCAACATAAGTAAATGTAAAGTATTATCATTTAATAGAAATAAAACCACTCATCAATTTGATTATTCCATTAATAAAATTGTACTAAACAGACCTACTGTAGTTGAGGATCTTGGTGTCAGTTTTGACTCGAAATTGAATTTTAACATACACATTACAAATATAACAAATGAAGCCTTGAAGTTACTAGGATTCGTAATTAGGACGGGAAGAGAATTCAACAGTATATCAACATTGGAAAAAACGGGGTTCCTGGGTAGTGGGAACATCCTCAGCATGTTCCTATTGCGTCTGTCAAACAATGTTTATGCCAAGTTTGGTGCTGATATGACTAATAGAATGGAAGATTATAAAAAAAGGGTGATTGTATTCAAAATAGGGTTGTAACAATGGTTTTGTCTAGTTCTGAGTTCTGTAGGCGCAAGAGAGGAGTCGTAGCGTGATCATGGGTGGGAGGACACGTTTAATAGCCAATGCGACGTAGGTAGTAAAAGCGCGAACTCTCGCTGATTGCTTGTACACTTCCCACTACACCCCGCGCGCTAGTCAAGATCCCTCTCAGAGGTCTACAGAACTCCGAACTGTACGCTGACCGAGTAGCCATGCGGTCTACGACGGTAGCCCAACGACTCGAAGGTCCCGGGTTCGAGACCCGGAAGGAAAATGGGTGTGGATTTTAATGGCTAAGGGGCGAATCGTGACGAGCCTAAGTCCAAAGTTATTAGAATGGCCCATTAAAAAAAATGTTTCGGAACTGTACAATAAAATGGGTTGCTTGGCAACGTAGGCTCTCTCGATGTTTTTTGCTTTGTGTCGAATAATGTTTATGCCAAGTTTGGTGCAGTTGGGTCTAACTGAATGGAAGTAATGTGAACAATTGACTTTTTAGAAAATGGGCTGACAACATACCAATCGAGACGGTTCCAGCCCCCCAGGGGCTCTGAGCTATTTTTGTCAAGAACTTCCGAACGACATCTCAATTATCTCTCTACACCTTGTAGTTCCTAAGATTTAATTTCTGGACACGGACGGACATCCTGAACGGGAATAGAATGTTCCTTTAGCTATAGCTATAAAAGTATTCAAAGAAAAGGTCATAGACTTAAAAGATGGTGAATTCTACAAAATAATTTATAAACCCAAGACGCCTGGCTGGTATACCAAAAGCTATAAAACAAATCATACATAAATGGTTCAAACAGAAAATTGGAAGATGTTCAAAGAAGCATACTAAATACTTTCTTTTTTATGCATATGTTTCTTGTTTCAACCGTTTGAGACATGAAAGTATGGGTGAACATAGGGGGAACTTAGGTCCCATACATCATCTAACCAGGCAGCTCTTTTAAAAATAGTTCCTTCTTTGGAACCACAGGACAGTTCAGGAGGTAATAAGTCACCAAAACCTTCGGAGCTACCAGATTTCTCTAGTTTCCTAAACAAAAATTTAGTAAGATGAAAAATATGGCGGTGTCATAAAAAAGAAAAATGTCCTAACTTTACAAAACTCTCATAAAAGCATTCGACAATGGGGTTTCTTTCATTGTTGCCAACTCTTAAAGGGCAAATTCACCGTTGAATGTCAATAAAGTTTTTTTTAAAAAATTCAACACTATTTTTAAAAAATAGACCTAAAGAGGACAAACAAAATCTCAGGGACCTTAGTTCAGTTGGTAGCGCGTTGGCTTAGTAAACGGAAGGTCTCGGGAACCAGTGATTTCGCCAGACCCTTTCTGTGGGGGGTATCACCCTCCAAATACTCGAAAACACCACCACCCAACTTTAAAAAAATTGCTCTCAAAAATCGAAATCGTACACAGCTCCATTTACACCCACTCAATTTTGACTTTACACCACCACCCCATAAACTAAAAATCTTGGCGGAAACCCTGTCGGGAACGATTCCAGCAGCCCCTCATCTGGATTTAGTTGTTTCAGGTTTTTATTCAGTTGTGCCTGAATGATATTTTTAATTTAGTCTTGTTCCCGCATCCTTTACGCTTCCTTATCATGTCCTGACCCATAGATAGACGCCTACAGAATACAAATAAATTCAATTGTAAATTCAGTTCAACAATCACATGATTTTTCAGATGAATTAACGTCGTGGTCCTTGCCTTTGACTCTGTAAATCTTTATTGGGAAGTCAATTAGTTGTTGATTCATTAACAACGGCTATCTTCGGTAACACACCCCTAGGGAGGGGTGGAAAGGGGTGACATGTAAAAATAATAGAAAACGACTGATATTAGTGTCGAATCCATAGTTTTCAGGGTCGCTGAGATGAATAGTAACACTCCAGATGCCGTTTGAGTCCAAGAGCATCCCCATCGGAATGGGTGGGGTAGGGGGACAACATATTTTATTCACCCCGCACCAACGGGCGGGCAAATCATCTAGTTTGCAATAAAAGAGACACTAGACCCTTGAAATTTCATATTCTTGAATCTAAAGAATCATAGTATCACTTATTACAACAATTCAATATATTGATACTCCTTCTCTCTTAGTCCCGAAACTTTTCAATCTCCTCCCTTGTAACACAGAGGCAGTAAGAAACTGCTATTGGTTTTCCTTGTTCAGTGACCTTCTAGTCTCCCACACTCATCATGCTAATAATCATCCAATCATTGGTGATATGTTTTAGATGAAGGCTTGTCCTTCAGGTTTCTTTTATAGAAAATTTATTTTCGTTTGAGATTGAAAAAATCAATCTGCAATAACTATAAGGGGCAGTCAAATGAAAAACGAACACACGCCATAAATCACATTCCACGCAAATGTTGGCAACGCTGTTGCTTTGTATCGATACTGCCATCTGTAGAGAAATGCATAGTGAAAACGTACAGGTCCACACACTTGTTTCCCTGTTGCTCTGGAGGTGAGCCTAGTGAAAAGTGTGTTCGTTCAGGATTTGAAATGGAGACAAGCCAAGAAGAGCAGAGATGTGTGGTTCGTGTCTTGGTGGCCGAGAGTGCTGGAACACGCGAAATTCATCGTCGCATGTCTGCTGTGTATGGCGAACACTGCATGTCCCTGACAAGTGTGTACGAGTGGCAGAAGAGTTTTTGCGAAGGACGCACATCACTGCAAGATGATTCGCGCCCGGGACAGGCCCATCGAGCCATTACGCCTTATGTCATTGCGCGGATTGATGGTCTGATCCGGGAAAACCGACGAATCATAGAGGAAGAAATTCGTGTTCAGGTCGGCATTAGCCATGGCTCCATGCATGCCATTATCAAAGATCACCTGCAGTTCCGAAAAATTTACGCGCAGTGGGTTCCGCATCAACTGACGGAGGGACAAAAGATTGACAGAATGGTTGCATGTCTGAGTCATCTGCAGCGGTACCACGAGGAAGAGTATGCGATTCTGTCACGACCTGAAGAAAGACATTCGTGGACGTCGGTTTCAGTCGGACGAGGAAGTGCAATAGTGGATGAGGAGGTGGATCCGTCAGCGACCTACCTCTTTCTACAAAACTGGAATTGATCGTCGCGTCTCCCAGTGGGATAAATGCATTAACACTTCTGGCAATTACTTTTAAATAAAACAAATTCCATTGTCAATTTGTAGTGGGTGTTCGGTTTTCATTTGACTGCCCCTCATAGTATGTCGCACCTAAAAAGACCAAGTTTTTGGGAACCCATTACACAGCCTAAACGACTGGAGCTAGAAAAACGCAATTTGGTATGACATTAGATCATCACTGGTGGATTAAGGAAATATTACAAAGTGTCGAAAACACGCCATCTTGGATCCAAAATTGGCGAACCCAAAAATTCATTTTCAACCCTGTTTGAGCTAGAGATATGAAATTTGGCATATTAGGCATAGAGATATTATCAAGAGTAGCTTAGGAAAAGATTACAACATTTTGAAAACGTCGCCATCTTGGATTCAGAATGGCCGCCCCAAAAACATTTTCAATCCCGTTTGAGCTAGAGATACGAAATTTGGTATAAAGGTGTACAATCACGAGTAGATCACGACAATATAAGAAAATGTTTAAAAAGTCGCCATGTTTAATCCAGAATGGCCAAAAAAAAAAAAATCAAACCACTTAAGCTAAAGAAATGAAATTTGGTATCTAGATGTACCATCACGAGTATGTTACAATAAATGGGACAAACTTACCCTATGCGGGCGCAGCTCCACAGGGAGGTATGGGGACAGATCTCCACCATGGGGGGGCACAGCCCCCATTATTTCTTCCGATGTGTCTTTTAGCTTCCATTACTATGGCGCTTGTAGTTTCACCCTACTACGAGCTAGCCCATTCAGGTTGAAGCGAAAAGAACGTCTTTTTGCTTTTGTTGAAATTCCGCATGACATCTAAATTTAAAACAAAGTGACTCCCAAATTCACGGAAAGACGACAAACACTCTAAACAAGTTAGTTTCGGCGATTTGTCTCTACACTTGGAAACACTGGTTTATCTTCCAGATTCAGGGTGAAGATATGGAATGATACAATGGAGAGGGGAAGAAAAGTGGGAGAGAGCTGGAGAAGTAACTTTTGACTGTATCTGTATCCTTTTCGTTGTTTGTATTTCTGAAGAAAAAAAAATATAGCATAGCTAAGATAGAGAGAATTGTGTTGTTATAACGCGATAAAGAATTCTGAAATATATTGTAATGTAATTGCAACTAATTTTAAGCACTAGAGATTGTCTTTCACTTTTGACAAATGTCTTTTTCTTGGAGAGTGTCTATATTTCTCGTTCAGAAGTTGCAACGGTTTTTTCTTACTGTACTTTTCTCAAGCGTAGGGAAAGTGAGGCATAAATTCAGGGTGTTCAGAAAATGTATGACATATTTTAGGAGCAACAAGTAATTATCGACAGGCGACAAACAGTTCCAATAAATATAGGTCGGCAGACAGGCTGCCGAAAGCGGGAGTCAATCATTTTCAGAGACCCGTTTCTTTCTGCGAACCTTACCACATACTATCCAGTACGAAATGTGGTCAGTTCAAGCATAAAAGAAAAAACGCTATTCAAAAGCAAACGGTGTATAAAAATGAAAGAACTCTGCTTTTCCCTTTGGGTCAGACCGGTGACCTGTTTCAGCTATGTCGGTAATTACTAATTAGTAAGGAAACATTTATTGGTAAGGTTTCTCCAATTGCTGTGGTCTTAACACACATGTTCAGTTCTCTTGTAATCCGGGTCTACTGGAATGAAACTTGTGATAAGTATATTTTTTTTCAGGGCGAGGCAAAAGTCCCAAATTTTAGTGGAATACTGCGGGTTCAAACCCGAACAAAATCATGCGTAAAAGAACATGTTTTTTTTTAAAATACTATTTCCATTTTATACTTTGCGATGTATGACACACTCCTTTTTCATTTACCTAATTTATTGTACTCATTCCATTTGTGCCCTCACGCACTCTTGTGGTATTCCCCCCCCCCCCGCCGGCCATCCTGACTTCACTGAGGTTTTTCCAAAGTTTTCCCTTAGTCAGACCAGGCAAAGATTCCCGTCCCCTAACCCGGCCTGACCCTTAGATGCCTAAAGGCCATAAATAAAATTCAATAGCGGTACTTGTGAACTTAGCTCAGAGCAAGAGCGCCCAGGTTGTGATTTTCAGGGTGGGGGGCAAGGACATGGCCCACACACATACTGCCTTCTTTTTGACTGACATCATCCCTCATTTTGTACCTATAACTTTCTCTGGCTAGGGGGGGCACAGCGCCCTCTTGATGGGCGCAGCTCAGTAGCACACATACGTGTTTTCAACGTTGATTTTAGGTTTATTTCGTTGATTAACCATTATCGGTTGAAAAGAAAATACGTTTAGTTTTAAATCATATTTCAACAAAGACGTTATTTCGTTGATAAGACGTTAATACAACGTGTATTCAATATGTCATTTTCAACAATAGTATAATAGATTTTGTTTAATGTGTTTCTTACTAATGTTATGTCAAAAAATATAATTAAATTACTAATTGAATGACACAAACTAATTTTGGTGTTCTCATGTGCACGTTGAAAACAGATTGAATTTTAAACCATATTTCAACGAAGTTAGCATTTCGTTGATACGACGTGAATGTGACGTACTTTTTAACGATCATTCATACTATGTCCTAGATTTCACACTTGTATTTCTAATTTAAATGCTTAAACATTATAAATTTATAATTAAAAGCAAATACAATGAAAATAACTATATGTTTCATGTTTTCATTTGCATGTTGAAAACAGGTTGAATTTTGTACTATATTTCAACGAACATTTACTTTCAGCGATACAGTAAAAGAGTAGTGGCCTCTCCTGGCGGCTTCTTGGATAAGTGGTCAACGCGTCGAGCTACCAATGAGAAGTGGAAAACGTTTCTGTGTTCGAACCCCACAGCAGTTGCTCGGATTATTTACTGTTGGAAAATTAACACCGTATATCGTGATAAAAGCAACGGATAAAATGAAACTAAATGTGTGTATACCAATAGAGAGCATAGCCAACTAAACGCGTTTCTTCTCAACCATTATTCAACGTCGAATAAACCGTTGAACTGGCGGACATTTCCGTACATTTATAGCTTTAGCAAAACTTTTCGGGACTAACATTTAATCCACGTATTTTCAACGTTTGTGTGCTACTGGGGTATTATTTCTTAATTATTGTTTATTTTCTTGATATAACTGGATTCATACATCATTTTCGCAAATTCATGAAATCGTTCCCAGTTTAAGTTGGACTTATACAACGCAACGGCATTTCCAATTTTTGTTTTAAATGTCTGACTTTACTAAGATTTTAAACACAAGAATGTTTTTGCAACCCAGTTCTGAAATCTGAGTTTAAGAAGTATATAAACTGAGTTTTAGCTGGTCATATATTTCCTGTCTTCCCAATATCAACAATTAAATATGC
This sequence comes from Lepisma saccharinum, assembly GCA_022664845.1. Taxonomy (NCBI): domain Eukaryota; kingdom Metazoa; phylum Arthropoda; class Insecta; order Zygentoma; family Lepismatidae; genus Lepisma; species Lepisma saccharinum. The sequence goes on along the minus strand of JAGDQP010003479.1, from coordinate 72,379 downwards.
TTAATTTTTTAAAAGGCAGGTTAATTCAGGATTGGTATCCTAAACCAGTGTTTCTCAACATTTTTCACGCCGCGACCCTCAAAAGTAATTTTCTTGTTACTAAAGTAATATCCTATATATAGGACTGTTTATTAATTCGTGTAACTGGAGAAACAGACCTGTAAAAACGAAAATTTTCGATATATTTTCATGAAATTTTCTATAGTTGCTTACATGACCATGAAGTTTTGACACTGTGAAAATAATTTTCCTAAACTAAATTTTAATAACCCTTTTTGTGGATTCAAATTCAAAAGAGAACCTCGTTTATGGGAAAATCAATGTTAATTCAGAGGACCAATTTTCTATTTCCAATTTTATTAATTTTAACCACTGGCGTGACAGGCCGACAGGCCCTGAGCGTGCCCCAACGCCATTTGTCCGTGTTTGGTGGAACTTCCTCCACCTGGGTGATGGCTGTGTGGTCAGCACTGCGCGCACCTAACCACGAACAGTCGTATCAGGGGCTTTCTAGACTTAAATTTTATTAATTAGTACCAAGGAATGAAGTCAGACGCCTATTTCTGTTTATACAATACTGTAGCATCTCTCGATCTATTCAACTTTTTAGTTTGAACCCCCAGGAAGGGGACGCGGGGGTTGGGGGGGGAAGGTAAAATTTTGTTTTGGAAAATCATTTTCACTGTGTCATAAGTAAGCTTTGTGAGCAATTGTATAAAGTGTCATGGAATTATCTTGTAAACTTTCAGTTTTGCCAGTCTGTTTTTCTGTTACACGAACTAATGAAGAGCCTGTATATTAAAGAAACATGGTATTTAGGACAAAGATGAGTGCCTAACTTCTGACTGAAAAATGACTTGGTAAAGTGTATTTCAAAAATTGAACCGGGCATTTTGAAACTGGTTAAATCAAACTAGGCTCAGATTTTCTCGCTAACCTACACTGCAAAAAACTATACCTTTGAATAGTGGGTTGTACCCAAAATTTTTGAGAGGCAGTGGCGAACCCAGGGTTGGGTTTAGAGGGAGGTTCTTTGTCTCCCAGTTTTCAGAAAGGAACAGATTAATAACAATAATAATAACAGTGGTAAAATATCCCTGTGCCCATCTCTGAAACGTATAGGCGGTATAATGTATCCACATTTTATTTAGAATCAGTAACGGGCACAGGGATTCATATTTTGCCAAGTTTTTTTTTCTTTTAATCTGTTTCCCCTCAAGTACTGGGAGGTAAATAACCGCCCATCTAAACCCAACCCTAGGTTCGCCACTGCCTCTCAAAATACTGTGGGTACCAAATTGGAATTTTGTACCCACAAGTCAAAAGTACTGTTTTTTACAGTGTAGTAAACTGATGCAATCTTTCGTAACGTTTTAAAATATTTTTGTCCTTTTTTTTATTTTGTGTAATATTTGCTTTCCATTTGAAAACATGGCAGTTGATTTCCTGTATTTGAATCCTTATTATATTATAGAAAATCTATTCAGCACATTACATTGTCTTTAGTAATTATAAAAACAATAAAATAAAATACTTTCTTTGAAATTTATTGGTTTTAGCCTACAAAACCCTAATATACTGTATATCTGGTGTAGTAAAAAGTAATCCATTAGTTTGCCAATAGATGGCTTCAGTGATTTGTATCACGCGTTGTATAAGTCCGATCGGGTTCAACGAGATGGCGTTCAAACGATGAGATTGCGTACTACAAACACTGTTCAGATAGTTGTGATGAGTTGACTCAGTGTTGTGTGAGCGCGCGTCAAAATGGACACTAGCAAAGAGAAAATACGCTATATTTTACAGTTTTTCTTCGATAAAGGCGTAAACGCAAGCCAGGCGGCTGCAAATGTGAATAGTGTTTATGGTCCTGATACTGTAACAGCCAATCACGCGCAATTTTGGTTTCGTCGATTCCGTTCCGGTAATTTTGACGTCAAAGATGTACCACGCACTGGAAGGCCAAGTGTCGAAAATGTCGATAAAATCATGGACATTGTCGCGTCCGACCGCCATGTAAGCACTGTTTCGATTGCCCAAGAGCTAAACATTGCACAAAAAACCGTGTGGAACCATTTGCATAAGGCTGGATACACAAAGAAGCTTGATGTATGGGTGCCACACGAGTTAACGCAAAAAAACCTCATGGACCGAATTTCCATCTGCGAATCGCTGCTGAATCGCAACAAAAGCGACCCATTTCTGAAGCGGTTGGTGACTGGTGATGAAAAGTGGATCACTTACGACAACGTCACGCGAAAACGGTCGTGGTCGAAGCGCGGTGCGCCGGCGCAAACGGTGCCCAAGCCAGGATTGACGGCCAGGAAGGTTTTGCTGTGTGTTTGGTGGGATTGGCAGGGAATTATCTACTATGAGCTGCTCCCCTACGGCCAAACCCTTAACTCGGAACTATACTGTCAACAATTTGACCGTCTGAAGGCAGCAATCGTCCACAAGCGGCCAGCTTTGGCCAATAGGAGAGGCATTGTGTTCCACCAGGACAACGCCAGGCCACACACATCGATAGTGACTCGCCAGAAGCTCCGGGAGCTTGGTTGGGAGGTTCTTATGCATCCACCTTATAGTCCGGACCTGGCACCGAGTGATTACCATCTGTTCCTGTCCATGGCGAACACGTTTGCTGGTGAAAAATTCGCGTCAAGAGAGGCTTGTGAACATCGACTGTCTCAATTTTTTGCCAATAGGGGCAAGGGTTTCTATGACAGAGACATCATGATATTACCTTCCAAATGGCAACACGTTATCGAACAAAACGGCGCATATGTGACCTAAATCGGATCATTCTAACTATGGTAAGTCAAGCCTTCAATGTCATGCAAAAATAATGGATTTCTTTTTACTACACCAGATATATTTTTTTAATCGTCTCGCCACCCCCTTGCACACAACCTACGATCTCCTTAGTGGTCGTGACCCCCACGTTGAGAAATCCGGTCATAAACTAAAAGCAGGGATTCTTCCAGATCTCCTAAATTATCGATCTCACACCCCAACTTCAAGAGTTAAGAGTTATAGAAACAGTGCAAACTACACTTACCCATTCCCCTACTTTGGCTGTACACTTCTCCAAACTGAAAATGTTGGCAGAATTTGCTAGGAAAACGATTATCTTGGTAAGGCTACTGTACTGTTATAGCTACCATAAAATCTGAAGCCCAATGTTACCAGTCAAGTAACATAAGCTTTATGTACTGAACGCCATTCTTACAGACTTTTCTTTGATTCATAATGATTCATTGGGTCCTTCAATTTTGCAACGTTAATTTAACTTATTTCCCGACGTCATATAGTGATGAAATTTTGCTCAGTGACGTAAGTTGGGTGACAATATAATATTCCATTGTTACTTTCAAATATTTATTTATATATTCTAAAAGCATATTTTACTATAATTTTATTATAGATTTCTTTATCCTGAAATAAACACTAGCCTGCAATGAAGTGGTGTTAGACTGGTTGCAGAACACTGTAGGAGTTTGGTCACAAAACATTAGCTTGAGGAAAAGTATTCAAATACCCCCCCCAAAAAAAAAATATGTAGGGGTTCTACAGTCTAGTGATTACTGGTTAGAGCGTTGAACTCATGTCCGCGTGGTCCCGGGTTCAATTCCCGGCTGGAGTTCCACTTTTCGGCGTCCACCCAGCGTCGTGAGGCAAATTGGAGAGTCACGTGAAGGAAAAAGTGACGGTCACACTCGGTCTGGTAAGCCCCTGATACGCCTGTTCGTGGTTAAGTACGCGCAGTGCTGACCACACAGCAGTTACTCAGGTGGACGTAGTTCGACCAAACATGGACAGATGCCGTTGGGGAAGGCTCAGGGCCTACAGGCCTGTTACGCCAGTGTGTGTGTGTGTTTTTTAATACATAGTTTTCTTAAACAATTTCGTACTAAAAAGTGAAATTTAATTTTGTTTATGCAGGAATAAAAACTAAAGCATGGGGCGCGCCAATTCAAGAATTTATCAAGTGACTGTATAAGTGACTTTCGGACGCGGTTATCAAAGGGGTAAAACAGTTTAAAATTATTTCCTTGCGTTTGAACAGTGTTTCTTTCAAGGGTTACCAGAAGTGGAAATAATATCCGCAAGGCATGAAAAAATGCGAAGCCAAAATTTGCAGTTAATTACGTTTCCCAGACCGGGTCAATTGGGTCAAGTTTCGGACCGGGGTCAGTTATGTTTGGGTCACGCCAGGTCACCGGGTAAACAAAAGTGACCCGGTTTCAACTCTGGTGCGTACCATAGTTCGAGAAACGCTGCTCTATATCGTTTCTGTACATACTTCCTGTCGTCCTTTGTGAGATATTTGTATATAGAAATGAGTAAAGGGACGCTTATTTCTCAAGAACCAGACAAGGTCAATGACTCATTCAATTCCATATGGTCTGTAGATTCTAGGTCACCGCTGGGCTGAGCTATGGGGGTGCAAGGTCCCCATAAGAAATACATGGGGAGTGAGGTGACATTCTATCAATAAATTAAAACTACTAATATTAGTGTTCATTCCATACTTTTCGGGGTCGCTGAGATGAATAGTTATAGTTTCAATACTTTACAAGCTCAAGTTCATCCCCCACCCCAGGGGTTGGGGGTGGAAAGGGGTGACATTTTAAAAATAATCGAGGACGACGGATATAAGTGTTAATTCATAGTTTTGGAGGCCGCTTGGTTCAACACTAACACTTTCGATGTCCTTAAGGTCCAAGTTAAGCGGAGGGTGGAAAGGCGTGACATTTTAAAAATAATCGAGTCGTTCTCGAAGTGAACCAAAATTGCTGGTTGCTGTAGGAAACGTCATTGTAGAATAGTGAAATCCTAAGAGGATTATCAGTTTCCTCGACGTTTTACGTAAATGGGAGCTACCATATATCTCTTGGACAGAACAGATTACGTAGTTGGGAAATACATTGCATACATGAACGTTTCTAGCTGTATTGATTTTTGCAATGAAAATGGAATTTCCAACACGTAAGACTCCAATTCGGTAATCACAAGAGAGAGACGCGACACTTTGATATTCTTGATTTTCACAGTGGTCCTTGCCTTGCAGTTGGTTAGTGTCCCCCAATATCTGTAAAGTCGTTCTTTGCAGTAACCACTCGTTTAGGGAAAAAGCCGGAAAAACTTTTTTTTATATACGAAGTTGTGGAAGAATTTGGCTGAGAATTATCTTGGATTAACCGCCATGGTGACCCTGCCTGACCTTGTCGAAAACTTGATCCGGTCTTGACTCAGATGGCCAGAATAACGATGTGATCGGGTAACCCGATTATCGAATCTTAACCCAATTGACCCAGTAACCCATTCTTGATCCGACGACCCTGTCTTGACTGGATTTGAGCTGGTGTTGTTTCTGTGACTTCACAGATTAGTGAGATTCACAGATCCTTTCAGAATAGCCTTTGGGAGGGGAAGAGTTATTTCCACACCTCCATGGATATTTTTGTTCCTTCCGGGGATATAAGACTTTTTCCATATGTTTTTACTCTTGTTAGAAACTTTTTGACGTCCTATTATTTCTGCTCTGGGGAGTGAAACACCCGTTCCTGATGACCGGTGAAAGAAATGGGTCCTAATGTCAGAAGGAATGAGTTAAAAACTTTGTTTTTCCTGCCGGGTCATCGGGTCGAACTCGGGTTACCGAGTCAGGCAGAATCTGAAACACGGACTCGGTGAATCGGTCCAAAACCGGACTCGACTAACCCAGTGGCCCGTCTTAGCTGTGGTTAGGGTATGTGGTGGATGTTCCTTGTTTCCATGTTGTGGGTTCGAATCCACGTGAAGTATTAACCTTTTAATTTGTAGGTCATTGCCGCCAGCGACAATTAAAAAAGGTAATAAGCGTTGGCAACTCACCTTGTAATAGGGCTAAATTAGGTGTTTTTTTAGGCTAGTTAAAGCTTTATTTCTCTGTATTAATTATCACTATACACAGTATTATCCAAAATCGCACAAAGAAGAGCGGAGTTGGTTGTTGGTGCACTTCCCGAGATCTCACCCGCCAGTTCATCTCGACCCAAATGTGTTCTATGATACTAAGGTCGGGGCTCTGCTCTGTGCAGGCCAATCGAAGCGTTGAATGTGGTTCTCTTCATAGCACCGCATAGTAACAGCGCCATGACAACTGGCTTTATCTTCTTGGAAATATCATAGGTCAATTCCATAAAGAGCCACAATGTTGAAAGCATTTAGTTGTCTAGAATTTTACAGTACGACTCAGTCCATCCTGCCATGAACTACCACTAGTGGTTCCAACCGTGTATGGATGTTGTGTGGCCCAAATGCGTGTGCACTGTGAGGTGATATAGCCACACAAATGTAACCATGTCTCCTCTATGAACTAGGTGATCGATAGTATTATATTAAGATCTGAAACTAACGGCAAACTCTAGAGCACAAATCTTGGGGCCAAATAGAGGTCGAATGTTACATTGTTGGCTCGATGGCTTTCTTTCACATAGAGGCCCATGTGCCCTGTTTTCTCCGGGGATGCGGCGTTGGACCAACACTTCGTACGACCAACAGCCTCTCAAGCAGCAAGAACCGGCGTACGACCAACACCCCAGGGGAAAATCAGATTGTGTTTGATTAGCTATTGTTGGAAAACATTGTTATTCAACTACACTGTGTTGAACCAACACGGCGTTCGACCAACACAGGATTTTGCCCTGGGATAAAAAAAATAATTTAAGATTATATTTTTTATTATGTTTTTAGGTTTTATATATCTAGGGCGTTGTCAATTTTATTGTTGGTCCAACGCTGTATTGGTCAAACGCCGTGTTGACCTTACGCGGTGCCAATCCAAACGAGTTTTTTTACAAACAATATTATTACATAATTATTTCATTATTATCAAGATTTGTGGTTTATCGTGTTGGTCGTACGCCGGATATTATTGTTGGTCTAACGCCGTGTTGGTCCAACGCAGTCTTGTTTCCGTGTTGGTCCAACGCCGTGTTGGTCCTACGCATGTAACCCTAAGTTCAGAATTTTCTCTTTGTATTTTTACCCTTTGGTGTGGATATTTTATATGGTCCCCTGAGTCAGTAATGCCTTGTTTACATTCCCATGTTTAACATTAACCGAGATAATTTTAGTACTATAAGCGCAAGTTATCGTTAACGCGTGTTTCAAATACAGCGTCAACTTACGACGGTTATCTTCTTACATTAGTATTCTAAACGCAACATGGCCGTTAAGCGCAGCTCACTTCGTGAGTTTGTATCTTTCTTTATCAAAATCTGTAGCATCCTAGTGGTGCGTATTACTTTTAAAGTATAAAAGAAGAATGGCAGAACTAATCTACAAAGTGTTATGCTAAAATCAATTCATTTGTGTTCATTAGTTTATAATTTAATCCTCTGGCGTGTAATTTCATTCTTAGTTCCATGATACCGACAAGATGGCAGCACAAGTACGATAACCAAGTTCCATAGTCGAAACGTAAGTTATTTCAACCATGATTTTTACCATCGTTACAAACTTAGCAATCTGAAGAAAGCATGAATGGAAACAGTTCTGATTTTCCTTTTTTTTCCTTTTCAGTTCGACTCAAAACCAAGAACCAACCTTCAGGTACCCCTCCACCACCACCAAGAGTTCCTTCCGATAGTCAGTCTGAAGAAGAAGAAGAAGGCGACGTCAACGACCACACGAGCGCTTCGTCTGACCGCCAATTGGAATACGTTAAACCAATCAAAATCTATCCTCCACCGATTCACGAGCAAGACCTGCTGTATGGCGGAGATGACTGGGCCTTTTCGGGACCTGTGACATCATCAGAAGAAGGCGGTAGCGGCAAATCGAACGGTTCACCAAGATTACGTCATCATTCGGATCATTCGGGACATTTTCGTCACAAGATGGCTCCAGTGTGGGATCCACATCCGCAGTATGAGTTTACCGGGTTCGGGCATCGATTTCGGTTGGTGTTAGAACTAGATTCGAAGTTCGTGGTTCCGAGTTTGAAAGTGCAACACGTGTGGGAGAACGCGACAGTGCGGGTGGAACCTAGTTTAAGGCCTGGAGGGTGTTTCTACACGGGACACGTTAAGGGAGACCCACGATCCAGTGTTGCGGTCAGCCTCTGCCACGGAATGGTAAGTACAAATGACTTTTGTTTCTTTTGAGTAATAATCAAAACTTATTTAAATCCCAGACAAACACGAGAGAAATCACTTCGAAGACAGAGGATTATATTGTCATATGGTCTATTAAAACTCTATGGAAGTACAATATAACCTCAGACGTCGACTTGTTGATATTTCGTTCTTATTCTTGTTTCAGTGGCTGACATACCACCAATAACTGTATTCATCAGCTGAGTGGAAGATTCTTACCTACAGAGAGCTGAATAAGGGCACATATCAGTGGTGTATACCTTGGACTATCTAGACTACCACGGCAGCCTAAGCTTGTAAACAAATATTATAGTGTACACAAGTGATATTAATTTATATGAAAGTGAGACAAGTCCTAAAGATCACAATTTTAGATGCATTTTCCAACCCTGTGCATGATTTCTTTTCCTCCCCGTTGGCTGACTCAGACGTTGCTCGCTTTAACATCTATGTAATTAAGACGTGGGAAGCTTACGAAGAATGTACGAGGAAGGTTTTGGTTGAAGAATCGGTACCTGTGTGTGCAATTATCGATGGAGCTGCAACTGGTTATAATGGGCTCTTGACACAACTTCGGCTAGAACTATGTGGCTTTGGACCGAAAGATAGCCTAACGTCAAGAAATCAGGAAGCAGTGATTAGCACTTAATGTTTCTCACCAGGAACCGCAGATCCTTGCGCATTGTCAATGCACCAATGCCAGTTAACAAAATTTGCCTCTGTTGACAGTGTGGGCAGTCTGCTGCAACAATCGCGAATGACCAGTCCTTCCTGCAGTCGCAAGACCAGTCCAGCTCTAGTCCAATAATAGGTTTAGGTTTTGCCAGGGTTTTAAAGTTGCCTTAAACACCAAGGCCCGAGGAGGCCGTATGTATTTATCACTTCCGCACACCTTGACAATGTTTATGATTGAGGGTGTTCCGCATAGGAAGGTTTTACAACGTATGGATTATATTGTCACCTCTAAGATAATACCTGTGAATAACCACCTTCTGAATGTGTTATATTATTTCAGGAATACACTGTATAGCAGAATAACCATGATTGAATATTGCCATGTTCCGTGTATTTACTCTCACGCTCTTATTATGCAAACAAAACAGTGTGTATACATGTGACAAGTGATGTAACTACAACAAACAGTAAAGTGACATATAAACATTAGCAAATAACAAAAACAAACTCATCATGGATACAACAAATGGGGTTGCTATCAACATGCAGAGGGAGGTGGAGTCGTTGAAGGAAGGACTTTAAAAATCGCGCCCCCCAAAAACACTATAAAACTACAATGCACCAGCTTTAAAGTATCACTTCCTCCTGGGTGGTCAGCTCCTCTCCTTTCACAAAGGGCATCGCTTCTAAAACATCCTAATACACAGAAGGCATCGCTTCTGATATGTACTCTGCCTAAATTCACCTTATTGTACACAGAAGGCATCGCTTCTGGTACATCCTGGACACACCAGTGTTCGATTTTATAAAGGGGATGGTTGGGATTTCCCCCTCTTAGCGAATTTTTCCCCCTGTCTCTGTTTTCGGAAGTATTCCCCAAACCTGGGATATGAACGGATATAAAATACGATTTTGTACCTTCTTAGACAAATTTGCCCCTTCCTGGAAATTGTAGAAATCGGACGAGGAAGCTGTTCAAACAAGCTCGACACCGTAATAGCACTTTTACACTGACGGGTTGCTCGTCGAGTAACTTGATTAAGCATAGCTGAAGAATGGTTTTAAAAGAACAGACAAATACTTAAAATGGTTGTGAAAATCTGAAAGTTAGTGTGTCAAGTATTGTCACTTGTTAACATAACTTTCAACGTGAACAATTGATATTTTTGAAGTTAAATTATTCACAACACCAGCGTTCGATTTGTCGGTGGGGATTTTCCCTGGTGCGTGAGGATTTCATACCCAGATATGTAGTAGGTGGAAACTTACCAGCAACCACTGGGTGTAGGACCCCCCTTTCGTAATTTATAGCAAATCAAACACTGCATAACACTACTATGAATTTATGCTGGTAGAAGGAGTGAGATGAATTAACAACAAGAAAATGTAAACCAGAAGGTCAGTGACATTCAAAGAATGTCAATAAATTCTGCGCTAATCACTTTTGTGATTTTGTTTCTGGTGGTCCAGTGTATCAACAAGAACTATGTGAGGAACCAACATCTGCTGACAGCTAATAAACTCGAATACAACCCAGATCAAGTGAGGTGAAGATTTGACATTGAAGATATCAACCTCAGAGAACCTGTCCACATCAGTCATAAATACAAAATAAGTTAACGAACCAACCCGTTCCTTCTCTGTCAGTAGGAAGTATGGTTTAAAGTTGGATTAAGTTATGGTTACTATTCCATTTTGTATTCTTAATTTCTTGATTAGTAAAAGATATATCTGATTATTTAACCGTACTCTAAAACTTCAGATGCAAAGAGCAAAGAAATGACTTCTTGAACTGAAGACTGTAGCAAATCCTCTTCGTTGTACTCTTGTCTGTAGTGACACGAAAGGAATATATAAACCTTGTTTCGAGTAACCATTGATATATTGCTCGGGTTCATATTAAACGTGTGGTTCTACAACATTATTTTGATGTGTCATGAACAGGAGTAGACCATGATGACAGGTTATCTGAAGTACGATAAATATTTATGGCTCTTCAATTGAACTAGTGTTGTTTTTGAGATTGCATCCTTTTTCTTTCAATTATTTGGATGCATGCTTTTGACTTTTTATTTTGTATGCCATACATAATTTGCGTATTGATTAAGGTCAAGCTCGTGTGTTTGTCATAGATGTATGTATGGATTTGTTGGTAGATATGTGTAAGAGAGCCAGAGAGTGAAGAACAGAGAGAGAATAAGAAAAGGGAAGTCAAAGAAACAGAACAAGGAAAGAGTGAGAGACAAAGGAGGCACAAGCAAAAAACAAAAGATAGAAGAAGAGAGATAGACTAAAAGAAACTAAAAGAATGATAAGCTAAATAATCAATTTGCAGACAAATCCAAATCGCTCCCGTGGAAAATCATATGTTCCTTCAAGAACTACCACAAAATAGAGTCATGGTTTTTTTTCCACCCTTTCTCGTCATGTATACATGAATCCTCGTGTATGGCTCATCTCGTGCCTTACTTGTAGCTGCTGAGATCCATGGCGAGACAAATGGAGACCCGAAATGGTATCTTCAACTTAGGGGCTGGCCGACACCTTCCCGCATCCTTCCTGATCCCCTATCCCAGCCTGAGCCTTAGATGGCTAAAGGCCATAAATGATATTGAAATTCACAAATGGAAATTACTACGCGATTGAAAATGATCACGAATGGGAATCCACGATGGTGCCCCACTTTAAAGAGGGACGTGCGTTTTAGTGTTCTTCATTTTCACAACCAGGACTCACCCAGTCAGTGTTAGAAGTCTGAAAATTTTAACACTTACTAGTAAAGCTTCAACAAACAATATACTAACGTACAAAAATTGTAATTCAACTCCTTCTATGTCAGGGACAATAATTATTGAATACCCCTCGTAGTAGAAGATTTCGATTAGATTTCGTATATTAATTCTTAGACCAGAAGATCAAAACTCCATAGAAAAACCAAAGAGACATTTATTAATCCTTGGCTTTGGATACCAGTGGAATGTCACAAGTTCACCTTCTAAGTTTTTTTTTTTTAAAATAAATCCTTGTACTTCCCTATTATGATGCAATTACACGATTGATTGTCGCCTTTTGTTAAAAACTAGTTGAGGGAAGTCCCCCCAAAGATGTTGCTTGTATGTATTTCGAGGATTACAAAAGCAGTCATATACAAAACTTAATGTCATGTTTCGAATACAGTCTTATGAACTCTGTGATGTATTTTAATCTTGAAATAGATGGCAGGATTAAATCTAATTTTTGTCATTTACTTTCGGGGAGGAAAGATCTCAAACGAGTTGTAATCTTGTCCCAATGTGTACATGAAAAATTAAACGTGTAGTGTTATTGCTGTCTTTCTTTAAGAAGCTAGTTTGTCTCAGAAGGAAAACACTGGATCACATAAAATGGCGTCTTAAGTTTGTTACTCTGTTTCCTCCTTTTGAAATTCTACCAAACGCTCCTGTAAATCCTTCTTGTACTAACAAAGACATATTACTCCATGAGGTTGTTGATCTTGGCAGTAATATTCACTTACCGACCTTGACTGTTCACTAAAGAAGAACTTTGTTCAAATCTGTTTTCTTGAAACGGAAGTCGTCGTGGAACACTGTAGATATTTTAAAAGAAAAAGTAGATTAACTTTCCTGCTAATGTTAACACTTTTGCTTTCCAGAAAATACGTATATTTTTTAAAAAAATGTTATTACCTTCATACGCAACTTTCTTGGAAAACTACATAACTTAATAACTTACATTTATTGCTCTTTGTCTGCTGTGATGTTTCTTGTTTCCGTCACAGGTTACAAACGACATCCTCTTTTTCTTCTTTCCGATAGATAGATAAACGAAGACAGTAGTATTCTGTGTCTTCCAAATTAAAATCAAAGATGTTTGTGACGTCTGCTTCAGGGAAGTAATTCCGTGAATAGTGTAAAATGGAAGGAAGCAATTATTCGTGAGCACAGAGAGGAAAGCTTGTGTAAAACAAAGAAGAAAGAATTAATCACTAGACGAGCCGCCAATCTGCCGGGCAACCTTTCCGTACTTGTACAGAACGCTGATAGATGGCATCTCAGTAAAGGTGATCCTAGGGTTAAACTTACCAGTTATTGGAAATTTTAGACTACTTTCGTTTTAAAACTTGGATGTGCAGCTTTATTTGTGTGTTTATGACTTGAAGGTCTTTAAGGAACTGTGGTTCAAGACGCATGGAGGATGATGGGATGAATTAGTGGAAAGAAGAATGTAGAAGGAAACGGAAGAACCACGAGAGAAGTCACGCACACGGTGCTTGTTCATTACAAGGCCAAATAGCATTAGCAGGAATCGAACCGACGACCCCACGCTCTAGCAACTGAACCATCGCGACTCTTTCTGTCTTTAACTAACTTTAAACTCTTAGAAATTTTCTGAAATTACTTTTAAAGCGAAACGATAAAAATTCAGATGCATTTGTCGTTCTTCAGATTGAAAAAATAAATCAATCTGCAAGAACTAGTATGTCCAAAGACGCCATATTGGATCCAAAATGGCGGACCTCAAAAATTCATTTTCAACACCGTTGGAGCTAGAGATATGAAATTTGGCATAACGATGTAATATCAAGAGTAGTTTAGGGAAATACTACAACACCTTGGAAAAGTTGCCATATTGGATTCAAAATGGCCTCCTAGAAACATTTTTCTCATCATTCAAGCTAGAAAAATGAAATTTAGTATGAAGGTGTAGATCACGAGAATATAAGAAAATGTTAAAAGTTGCTATCTTTAATCCAAAATGGCCGCCCGAAAACCAATTTTTCAAACCACTGAAACTAGGGAAACGAAATTTGGTATGAAGATGTACCATCAGGAGTATGTCACAATAAATGGGGCAAACTTATCCTATGGGGGCGCAGCCACCCTAGGGAATATTGGGACAGATTTGCACCATGGGGGCACAGTCCCACGTCTTTCCTCCGATGTGTCGTTCAGCTTCCAGTACTAAAGCACGTTGAGTACATAGTTTCAGCCTATTTTCAATCGAAAAGAACGTCTTTTTCTCGGTGACGGGCTAATTATCTTGTTTTGTAGGTATACCATTTCAGATCTAACGTTAGTTCACCAAAATCGAGTCTAATCCTAGACCTAAGGCTATGTAGATCTAATAATACTGAAGACGAAAAGAAAATATTAGCGATCTTAAGACGTGTACCACTCATTTGCACTCCTGAGACCAGTAGTTTTCACCGGTGCCACGTGAAGCTACTTACTACGTTAAAATACTAGCCATCATATTTATTAAAAGTAAGAATGGCTATGATACAAATCTGAAAATTCTGTTTTATTGAAAAAAATGCTAATTATTAGCCCCTGCCAAATAAGTGATCATCGTGGAAAAATATATCAGTCAGCACCACCTAGTAGCACTAACTGGTTTGAATCATTTGTATAATGATGCATCCTATGATGTCCCTGCGAAACAAAACATGTTATTTTTAACATATTTTAGGAATAATTTCAGAACATACTATATAGGAAATATTTACCTGATAAAAAAAGACAATAGATTTGACTTCTTTTGAAGTTAATAGAATCCCTTTATTAGGTCACGAAACATTTTTCTGGATTAAACAGGCCGAGCCGTCAGATGTCAGCACCAGCTCTTTTCCATACCATTGATAAAGGGTAACACTTCTTCTTGTTCTCTGGTGATATTTTCCAAGACTTCTTCTTCTTCTTTTTTTTCGAAGATTGGAATTATTTTTGTATCTTGGCTGCGAAGACGTGTTCGCGTGTAGCATAATTGCTTCACCGTATTTTCTAGGAAAGAAATATTATATTTTCTTTGGCAAAATCACTTCGTTCACACACTTGTAATTATAAATTCTTTGTGAGTAAAAATCTCTTTTTTTTTCTTGCACTAACAGAGTGCTATGCAATTATATCTAGTACTTCTGTCGTGTTGTAGGTGTGTTTAACTTCAGGAGGAACACAAATATTTCAGAAGCTATGATTGTTAAGTTCAATGTAACAGAGTAATCAATATCGGCATGAGTTTGGTATTGCAACGTAATTGATGTTCGTGGAACGGAAATAACATGTAAAACCTTAAGGTAACTAGATACCCAGCCATTTCCCGATGGTCGGAAAAAGACCCCGGGAGAGGGTAGCCGGGAAAAGGTTGGAGATCCGGCCATTAACCAACAGTTTTAATCTAAAATTTATATAACTCAAATATCGGCATTCGGATCCAAAAGAATTAAGCAGGGTGACTAGAATGTAGAAAGGAGAGAGAGTCTAGTCGACGTATCCCAGCCCAGCTAATTGTGTTGTTCATATCCATTTTGTACATTTTAATTCATAATTATGAAATCAAATGTCAAAAGAACTTATAGGTTTTAGGATTCGTCTTCCACTGAATGCTGAGTATAAATGTTTTGGGCTTGTGGAATAAGATGGAATGAGAAAAAGTTCTCTACGTTCGTTAAAAACAAGATACCTGTATGTCGGATCAGGAACTGTTAATTTATTATTACTATTATTACAATAGCAAATAGAGTTTTATTTGACCTTACTAATGAACGGCTAATGAAAACATTAACATTTTGAATTCATATACAGGATGTTTCAGGACCTCTGGTACAAACTTCGGGAGGTGAATCCTGATATCAAAACAAGAAAAATAGTTCATATCAACACGCGCCCTATCATGCGTAGTTTCGGCGCTAGAGGGCCCCCAAAACGTCCAGAACTGTATTTCAAGGCGATTTGTTTCGAAAACTAATATCTGTAGAGCTTGCGGTTTATCGTTTTGTCAAAGAAATCGGACCTGCTTGTTCGGAAAATGTGCATATCAGAAGTGATAGCAAAGTGCGTGAGGGATTCCCGAGAGAAATAAGGGATTCCCCAAGAATTGAACAGCGAAATTGGGTCGATCAGAGTATGTAGAGAATGACTTAATACCAGAGAACAATACTACGTTGGTTGCAACTCGATACCTCACGCAGGTGCAAGATGGGGAAGGAATAAAAAATTGTTATGCATGGTTGCATAATAGCAGAATGTATTTCAAGGTGATTTATTTCGAACAGTAATAGCTGTAGAGCTGGCGGCTCATCGTTTCGTCAAAGAAATCAGACTTGCTCGTTCAGAAAATGCGCATGTCAGAAGTAATGGGAAGATGCGCGAGGGATTCCCGAGTGAAAATTATGCAACCACGCAAAACATTCTTTATTTCTTCCCCATCTTGCATCTGTTTGAGGTATCATTTGGGAATAAACGTGGTTTTGTTCTTTGATAGGAAGTAATCGTTTACTTGCTCTGTTCGAACCACATTCGTCGTTCAATTTTTGGGGAATCCTCCACTACAATCGGGGAATCCCTCGCGCACTTTCCCGTCACTGCTAACATGTGCATTTTCTGAACGAGCAGGTCCGATTTCTTTAACGAGACAACGAGCCGCCAGCTCTACAGCTAATTAGTATCCGAAATAAACTGCCTTGAAATAGTTTTGGACATCTTTGGGGCCCTCTAGCGCCGAAACTACGTATGATAGGGCGCGTGTTCATATGAACTTTTTTTCTTGTTTTGACATGAGAATTCATCTCCCGAAGTTTGTACCAGAGGTCCTGAAACACCCTGTATACTGGAAAACATTGCGTTGCAGGTAATAATAATAGTACAATTATGATATTTTGATGATACCCTGAATCTTAAACAAAAAAGTCACAGTTATACTGGTGCATGAAGTGGAGTTTTGTTGTAGTTACATTTTCTGGCATAATGCTACAAAGATTTGTTTTGATAAAGTTCTGTGTAATGGAGAATAAACCTGCACAGCTCCGAGCTTAGCTTCTTTTTGTAATGAATATAATAAGTCTGTTTTACTACATTCCATGTCTGATTTCACGATGTATACCTAATTGACGTACGGTCGATAGAAGTCCCTGTGGAATAGTGGTAAAAACGTCCCAACACGATACACTGTAGTCGGTCAGAACATGCCAGTTTCGAGTCCGGTCGTAGACAAATGGGGGGGAAAAAATCAACACTAATCAAGATCACATTTTTTCCTAGAACTATACATCATTCCTTTCATTAAAACAAGGGATTTCTCGCAGTGTGAACGGGAAAAGTGGGTGGTAAAATTTGTCCGAACGAACAGTAGACTACCCGACTTTCCCCGACCGAATGCCAACGTCGGGCCGACATCGCATGGCTTGCTGGGTAAGTACAGAGTATAGTGACATTTCAACATGCTTTTGTGAACAGTCGCAACAGTATTTTTTTTGAACCTGGGAAAAAAAAGTTTCGTACAAGGGTCATTCCATATCAAATCAATCAATGCTCTGGAACTTGGAAGTCTTGGAAATCCGAATTCTTTTGTACATAAGAAGAGCTATTGGTAAGGTAAAGAAAAGTAAAGCTATTCCCTGTGCGATACGCACGCGCCGTGAACGGTGCATGGGGGATGTGGAGGTAGCGCTCCACATTTTCTTGACCTACTGTACGAAGATAAAGATAAAATGAATTGTATGCGCGGTAACACTACGGTACGAAGTGAGGTGGGGTGGTTGGTCCCACGCTCGAGCGCCTTTACCTTCCCAAGGTTCCCATGAATACCAAGGACACTCTGGTACTCAATTTGATAGGAGGCTGAGTGGTAAATATGAAAAATATAAAGTTTGTGTTTTGGTAAGTTTATGTTTTTGTCACTTTTGTTTTTCGAGTTATACATTGCTAAAAGAAAAAAAAATATTTTTTTTTTACTTCTTGAATATATATAATAAATAAATCACAGCCATATTCAATCCACTAGTGGATGTGGCCTCTCCCCGAAGGGAAGAGTTGGTCTACTGCTCCCACGCTGACCAGACGGGTTGGGAGAGGAGAGCCGAAGCTCTCACTGTGATCGCCACTGTCTTTTATTCACAACAGCTCCCCAATTGTCCTCACGATGCTGGGTCAACACCGAAAATTTTGAAGCCCCACCGGGAATCGAACCCGGGACCGCTCGCACTGAAGTCGAGGCTACAGAGTAGGCTACGCAGGAGCTTATATATATATATATATGCATAACGTGTAGAATTAGTTCAAAGGGCAGTATGCATAATGGCTTTTAGCAAACTAAATTTAATTGGTTAAATATCGCAGCTCAGCGGTAGAGAATTGGCGTAGCATTCGGAAGGTCATGGGTTCGATCGCAGCAACCGTACATTCTGACAAGTTTTCCAGGGCTTTTCCTCAGTCACACCAGGCAAATATCGAGATCGTACCTTCAACATAGGTCCCTGCCGAAACCTTCCCGAATCTTCCCCCTACAAACATTCTTATCAGAAGCACATTGAAGAAATTATTTTTTTCAAACGAAATAAAAATTTTGATTTTGAGTTTTTTTTTTTTTTAATATAAAGATTGGTCTAATAACGTCAGGTAATATATGAAATTACAGCTCTTGAAATTCTGAAACGAATGGTCCAATTCTGAGGTGTCTAGGACAAATAGGTTTTTTGGTTTCGGGCTTTTAAAGGTTTCAAAACGCGTAAAAAGAATCAGTCGATTTTTTATTTTTAACAATTTATAACTCAAAAATCAAGTGAAAAAAGCATGAAATTTTGTATTTTTGATCCTATTGATGCATAGAAAAAAATTACCAAATATCATACATTTTGTAAAAACCTCAGGTCTAAAATTATTTTTATTGGTTGATTTGGTATGGAATGACCCACAAGTAGGGTAAGGGTAGCAGCCGTCGGACTCGGACACAGTGAACAGCAATTTTGACATAAACATAATCAAAACAAGGCATATTTCACGTAAAAATAATATGTCCAGGTTTCGGGCAAATCGAGTCAAAACAGAGTCACCGGTTCAAGATTTGGGTCACTGGGACCAAGATTCGATTATCGGATTCGTCACAAAGTAAGTCTGGTCATTTTGGTGAAGATTCGAACCGGGTCGCCGCGTAACCATGTCCAGATCAAGCCGAGTCAAACTTAGTGATCCCGATTTCAGCTCTGTTCCTACGGTGGTGTGCGTTTTGGGATCCGTGCACTTTGTGGCCCGAAATACAGGCGACCATGCGTTTTGCGACCCTCAATACTGATGTATATTGAAATGCCAATGTTCTCTCTCAACTAGATTGATACTTACTTGTCTTTTAATACATGTAAGAAGCTTGTTGTATATTTCTGGTTAGGTCAAAATAACTTAGATTACCCGTTTCATTTTGGGAGCGAGTTATTATTATTTGAGAGGCAAGGGAATTCCTTTTGGGTGAAAGTATATCCTGTGCGATCTCCACGCTTCGACAGCGGCCGCATGTGGGATGTGCAGGTACGACTCACGGTCGACCGTCTTTACTTCCCAAGGTGCCCAGGAATGTCAAGGACACTCTGGTACTCAATTTAATAAGAGGCTGAGTTCACCTTAGAGCGCCAGGCTTAGCGGAACTACACGAAAATTCTCCAGCGTTGTGGACGGGATTTGAACCCGTTTTGCAGTTAGACGTGCCATGGCGACTCCTAGTTCATTTTGGGAAACATTGGAATTCATTACTTTTTTGAATTTCACATAGGCATTGACGTGGTATCTCAACTTCCTAAAGAATGTAACTTAAAACCACGCGAATGCTAGGCACAGACACAAATTAATGCCGCGTGAGCGAAGACAGGTTAGTTATAGTCAGCATAGATTCTCCCGTTTTCCATTCTGTCCGCGATTTTGCCTTCTTATTTAGTTAGTGTTTTCTGCGTTTATTGCTTGTTCTGTATGTGTGAAGTGGATTTGGAAATTTGAAATACTATCGCTTGTTTCCGGCGAATTTTTGAAAGCTGATTCCCGGAATTGTAACTGCCACCTTAGGTTAGGTTTGCAGAACCTCAGACTGTGTGCGTGTTGCTGAATACACAGTTAAGATGTAATATTATTAATAAACTTAACTGTTCAAGACGTCGCCGACTAGCGAGGCAATGAGCACATGGGTCGCAAAACGCACGGACTCGTCCCTGCCTACTATGGAGTGGAATCAGTAAAGAAAGACAGACAGTAAATAAAAATAATAAGTTGCTTGAACAAAATGTTCCAATGAGGAATACTGGAAACGATATTGAAAGGCTTCCATGCATTTTTAATTGATTTAGGGAGGTTTCGCCACTTAACTCATGGTGGATATGGTTCTGGCTCTCAGACATTCTGAAGCTGAGAACTACTGTTTTCCACAAATTTGGTTCTTATCCATCACTGGTGTGTTTTAAAAAATCTACTTCAAATTGCTTTTCAAATAAACGTTTTTTTGGCAACTGTTCTATTTCTGTTACATTGAAAGAAACCCACTGTTATTCCGCTGATGGAAATGACTCACTAGACGCCAGGAAAACTAGAAATTCCTTTGAATTGAAGAATCTACACTTTTTAAGTGCAACATCGTTCGTTTTGTGAAAAGATCCATTCTGTGTCTCAAGAACCTTGAAGATGAAAATGTCTGAAAGTATTACCAAGACTAAATCAAGTGTTGTGTGCTCGTAGAGGTCAAACACAGAGGCAAATGGACCACAGAAGAAAACACAGATGAAGTTTCTATATAGTTCGTGTTCCGTTTCTCCCGTCTATATGAAAAAAACAAAAGTGAAGTAGTCCGTTTTGTGTTGCCTTTGTCACACAAGTCCGCTGACCTTTCTCTCTGGAGAAGTTCCAGGGCGACTACTAACATTGGCCCACCCAAGAAGATGCTTTCAACTGGGTTAGTGTATGGGTTGATTCATCCCTGTGATTGCCTTTTGTTTTTAATAATCATACATCTAATAACGCGTCACTGATTCGGTTCTCTTATTGTTGTTTTTCCTGACAAGTATTCATTTGGTGCAAGATGAAGTGGTCTTTTTAAATAGTGGAAGTGTTTTTATAATTGGTTAATTTAATTAGTTAGCTTTGCTTTAAAGTTTTAATATTGTTATTAGATTTTTAACTAGAGCTGTATGTAAGTATGACCTCTAGACTAGTCATCATCAGTAGTACCAAAAGCGGCAGTTCCTTCAAGGTAAGCTAGGCCTTCTTCGTTCATGTCGATCTTGCGTTTTCCTTTTTTATCTACACATACGAGGGGGTACCCAAAAGAAATCGGAATTTGATGCAAAGCACTGGTCTAACCATGTCTTCCATTTTCGAAGCAGTCGTGAAACTCTTGCCAAGTGATACCTTTTAATGGATCCCTCGTTGTTTTTTTTTCTTCACCTCTCCCACATCTGCAAAACGTTTTCTTTTCAGGAATCTTTCATTCGGAGGAATAAAACGAACTCACTAGGACGAAGATGGCGGGTGAAAATGCCGGATCATGCTGTTTTCGGTTAAAACATATTTCACAATCAAGATTTTGTGTGCTGTTGAGGCTTCAACACTTTTCATTTGCAATTCCTAGGTCAAAGTCTGTTGGTAGGAACTCCAAGGGGCACCAAACAAAATAACAAGTTCGTCAGTGGTTCTGGGACGGTCTTCCATAATCAGTCCACGAATTCTGGCGATATTTTCGTCCGTTCGGAAGGTCGAGGGTCGTTCTGAGCGAGCTTGGTCTTCAAGTGATCGTTCAGTTTTTTTTTTTGTTGTTGTTTTTTTTTCAGAGGAGCTTCCTTGTAAGCCATTTCAAGCATTACAGCTGTTTCCCCAAACAGAAAACATAATTTCATAGCCTCACGCGTTGTTTCCAGTTATCAGTCATCACAAAAATCGCCGAACAAGCAAGAGACGCTTAACAAAACTATTTATTACGTGGCACCACGACTTCACTCGACAACGCTGGTCGGTAGACTGATGCAAAAGGATCCCAGCAAGAGGCAGCTAGCGGCGGAATCATGTACTACAACGGATCCGCCCACCAGAGAATGATTCCAGTTTCTTTTGGGTACCCCCTCGTACAATTTACCTGCTCTTACAAGAAGTAAGAAAGTGACATCACCCAACCCCGAACAATTGAAAAGACCCATTGAGTATAATACGGTATAATGCCAAAATATTCGATTGCCCAGATTTATCTAGTACGAGTTATGGCTGCTAGAGGGTCTGTTTCATGTTCTGATCACCATTCATCATCCTATGTATTCCTCGTAGTCAAGTAAACCATGTGTATCAAAATGACAAGTGGCATCATCTATAGAGAAGTCACCGGAAAAGCATATCAACTCCTTTAATACTACTAGCCTCGATTATCTTTTGCGGTCTTTAATGGTTTTCTTTAGCAGTCTATACTCTAACTAACTAATTCCATGGCTTATGGAACTCGCAAGTTCATCGCCGCAGTAACAAACGTTCGCCATTGGATTATATCCTGGGCAATATCAAGCCAGTTTTCATCACGAACGCCTACTTCTCGAAGAGCTCTTCTAATATTGTCCTCCCAATGACGTCTCGGTCTTCCCAATGGCCTCCTTCCATCCGGCCTTCCAACCAGGATAGAATATTATCTTCGTTTTCCCCACCCGAGCTACAAAGACCAGTCTGAGGATTGAGCACATGTGCTACCGCCACATGCTTCAGTAGCGAGTATCCTATTTGGATGATCAATGTTCCGTTGGAAAAAATGCGGCGAGACCTTTCCCACGATACCTCAACTACCTTCCTAGTCCTAGTAGTTCCTGAGTTGAAAATTGCTCCCCTATCAATGGTACCGCCTTGATGCGATCTGGATAAATGATACCTTCCTGAAGACATATTAATCGCCTTCTTAGTATTAGTAGTCCCACAATTGAAAATTAACTCCAGGAATCTCCAGAATAGCTCCTGTAGTTTTAACTCATTTTACTGAGACCTTTCTAACGACACATGAACCACTTTCTTAGCGCTAATAGTTCCTGAAAATGAGTTGAAAGTTATCGACGGACAGATAGACAGCGTCTGTCTTCATAGTATGTGCTGCTGTAAGCCTAAAATAAATACCATTCAGTATTTTGAAGACAGGGCATAGTAAATAAATAATATCATCTTAAAAAGTAACCTGATTGATGTTATTGTCATCAAAATCGTCGTCACGCACAGCATTTCTCGGAATTTTCAGACAATGACCCTATTACGCTCTACCTTCCAAATTCTTCTGAAATGACATCTTTTTTGTTTACATAGCTGTTGACAAAGCAAACCTTTTTACGTGTTCCTGACGTGTCCTCTATTAGTGGTGTAGTTGTTGGCACTAATGGAGCGAAAGTGCTTCTGAAAAAAATAACTTATAGAAGAGATAAGAAGTCCACTAGAATACAATGATTCCACCAAGGCATTGACATTATGGTTGGCATTCCCATATTGTAGATGAATTATTGCTTTTATTGTCAAAGCCATTTTTAAACTGCAGATAATATTATATGAGTACAGGACCACTATATATTATATAAATATACCTTGCTTAGCCACTAATGTAAGGTTAGACACCTGAGTGGTCCAATTTTATAGAAGAAAGTTAAAATATAGACTCGTATAGATATGAAAGATTCATGGAGACCTTTCGGTTTTAAGTACACGTTAACGAAAGTATGGTTACAGTAACCATATAACACGATTTTTCATAGTTAATTTTGTGGGGGGTTGCAAATACCATACAAGTATTGTTAATCGTGTATTGCAATTATGACAATACATGTGGTTGTTAGGTGTATTGTCATAATTACAATACTGTTAACAATATTGCATGGTCAAATTCTTGTTTCTGGTTAAATGAACAAGATATTTTGTCGGATTATAGTTAATTATACAATACTGAATAGTTGAATTAACTATGGAGGAATTATGTCTGACCATACGATATAGTTACACATTAACTATACAAATATTGTTAGAAATTGATGATATTGCTGTTGTGAGTTGCTAAATGGTCTCCACACAGAGTGCAATCTATGTCAACATAACTTTGAAAGAAAATACAAATTTCTTGTTGGCGATGTTTGGTTACACTATTAGTATACAACTATTACATGATACACGTTGGGGATATAAACTTCAGCAAATACATTATGACTGAAACATCTTGCTTTACATTCAAGGATAATACCATACGCATAAATCATTAGCAGTAATCGTTGATTACAAATTCAGATTCCAGAATTATCACTATTCTTGTTGTCTGGCGTTTAGAAATGGTAGCTATCACAGCGCCATCTCTTGAACACCGTTTAATCACATGAGCTCAACATTACTACACATTGCGAAATTACTTCAAATTACGTAAAATTGTACAATACGTTTATTCTTCGTAATCATAACAAGAATACTCATGTCATAATCTCACATGAGGCCATAATAAATCCTTCGTCATCCTTAGCTACATGTTTCTTATTTCTCTCGATTCGAACAAACAAAATGGCTTCCAAGTACACAGAGTCCCAGAAAAGATATTGTAATATTAGCTGTACTTTTTGTCATTTTCTGCGCATGCGCATCCAATAACCATACAGTATGATTCGAGCTACAATAAATATATTGTCAAACTTGTAGGTCAGGAATGAATATGGTAAAATCAACCATACATATGATTTTCCCAGTAATATAAACTTTAACTATACTTGTTTAGGAATCCCAATATACAACAATACGAGATATATTCAACTTAGCACAAGAGTATCGTTACCGTAACACAATTATGGTTACGATAACGATAAAAATTTACAATACTGTTTAACAATGCCAGTATAGTTGGATTTACCAGGGCTTTTTTTTTACAGTGTATAAAGAACCAAGGCAGGTTTATACGTATGAAGCCTACCTTCCACCTTGCTCCGAACGCAATGTACTTTTTTTATCGTTGCTGCAATACTAATAGAAGTCCGAAATTCGCCCTGCAATCCAGGCCTTTGTGAAAGCAATGATGGTATCTGCACGGTGAAAATGCAGCCCTTCAAAGGTCTCCTCGCTCCAACCCCCACATTTTTAACATTTTTCAAAATCTTTTTTAAAAAAACTAAGAGTACTATCAAAAATGTAAGCGCACTAGAATATAATGGACAACGATCTCGAAATTTTGTCGATTGATGAGTGCTGAGACTTCAATTAAATAATGACGTCATAATCTTTGAAAACGTACCACTCATCAATGGGCGAGATCTCGAGATCGTTGTCCATTGTATTTCACACTAATTTGTAAGTTCTAGTGCGCTATGAACTTACATTTTTGATAGTGGTTTTAGATTTTCAAATATTTTGAAAAACGTTAAAATATGGGGGTTAGGGCGAAGAGGGCTCTTCAGGACAATTTCCAATTATTACAGGAAGAGGTAATAGTCGGGCGATGCCAGGTTCCGGAAATAGGACGAGGAATCCTGTATCGTAAGTATTCTTGACCACGAGACGAGATTCAGGCTGTTTCGTCTCGAAAGTGTCTCGTCTCTAAAAGATGTATATTAAATACTACGAGAATGCTGTCTCGTATTACGTTTTCCATAAATGTATGTCTCGTCTCGTCTCATGGGTAACACTAATCGTCAGTTCCTCCAGTTTGCCACCTCAACCTTCTTCATGCCCGATATCCTCTGGAGCAAGTGCCCATCGAGAATCATTCGGTGTATACAGAGAAAAATCCTTTGTTGCTGTTAATGTTCAAACACAATTGTTAATTGTTCTACCCAATTTTTCAAAGTTGAGCCCTCCTGGACTCTGTCTTTTTGTCTGAAAGACCTACATCAAATGCAGGGTTATTCAAAATGACCTTCCCGATTTCAAAGTTAAATCACGCGTATTGATTCACAATGACATGCAACTTACGTAAAATGAAAGATGAACTCAAAAAGTTTTAGTGGCTGGCAATTGTTATGTTCAGTTACGCATTCCGCCGCTAGGGCGAACGTAAACCAAGATGGGCGAAAACGAAGGCGAGAGAGCATTTTGTGTTGTCGAATTACATTTAAAAGAGCCTGTACGCCACTGGGCGCCAGATATCAGCCCGTGGGGATTTTTGTTGTGTTGCGTTATCACAATAACCCTACATAAAAAGTCGTACGGGGTGATATCTGGCGACGAAGGAGGTGTACAGACCGTCTTAAATGAAATTCGGGTACACAAAGTGCTCTCTCGTCTTCGTTTTCGGCCATCTTGACTTACTGTCGCCCTAGCGGCGGAATGCGTAACTGAACATAACAATTGCCAGTCACTAAAACTTTTTGAGTTCATCTTTCAATTAACGTAAGTTGCATGTCATTGTGAATTCATACGCGTGAGTTATTTAACTTTGAAATCGGGAAGATCATTTTGATTAACCCTGTACTTCCCGAGTTATAAGGTTTTTAAAGGACTGAATCATGTTTAAAATATAAGTTCCTTAAGTACATTTGTGACCTCATACCTCTAGAACGACTTCGAATTCGGGAATAAGATTTGTCACATTCAGGTTTCCTCTGATCCGCTTTCATTTGAGCCTGCTTCTATTTTCGAACTCGACTGTCAGATACGGAAGGTTCCCTTGTAAGCCAAGTAAGTTAGATTCAAAACGTACTCATTCACAATCTGAAGTGTGATTAACGGAGCCAGGAAAGAATGGTGCAGAGGGAAAACTCCAAACTTAATTCTCCCAGAGCTGAAACGGATTTAATGGCTCATTCGGGCCAAGTTTTGGACCGGTCATTGGGTCAGTGCTTGCACACTGTTTTTGAACAGTGTATCTTTCAGGGGTGACCAGGATTGGGGGTATTATCCCTCCCCCCCAAAAGAAACAACAGCGCCGTGAAGTTCCTAGCAGTAGTAATAACATATGGATATAGTCTCATATCCCTGGAAATAATAGAAATACTGTCGGAGGTGTGTGCAGATAACCCCGTCGGAAATGCTATTGTCATGGAATTTGTGTTCCAGATATCAAATACGATAAACGCATTAAAATCTTTTTTAAAGGACCCAACAAAAATGAACCTAAACTCACTTCTCCAAGAATATGACAAATGCCATATTGATTGGTTCAAACCTGTGGAAAAAGACCAGGTCACCGGGTCAAGGTTGAGGCACCGGGTAAATCGGGTCGCGGGGTGACTTTTGTCCGGATCAGGCTGGATCACCAAAAGTGGCCTTCTTTCAGCTCTGTACTCTCTCTACACCCATACAGCACAGGTACATTCTGAGGAATATGCTACGAATATCCCCGTGGAGATATTGGAATATCCCAAGGATATTCTAAATTATTCTGAGACCATTGGGAACACCGAGACGTCGTTGAGAGGACAATATGAGAAGAGATCTTCGAGAAGTAGGTGTTCGTGATGAAAACTGGCTTGATATTGCCCAGGATAGAATCCAGTGGCAAACGTTTGTTACTTTGGCGATGAACTTGCGAGTTCCATAAGCCATAGAGTTAGTTATAAGCGTAGAATATTCGGGATGAGCGCATATCCTAAGAATAGTCCTGCGGATATCCCAAGTATATACTACGAATATGTCGAGGACAATTATTCTTTGGGGATATTCTCTGAAACTCCAATCTAGAGTATCCTTTTAATATTCCAAAAAGTATATCCTGGGAATATCCTTATTTGATCCCAAATACTCTGGGATACTGTACCCATATCGTTGATCTAAAAGGGTATATCCCAGGGATATCCTGTGCTATATGGAACAGCAATATAAACAAAATATCAGCTTCATTTATGAGAGCTACTGCTTGTTGAGCGCAATTCTTGTTTGACTAAATAAATAAATAAAACTAAAGGAACGGGATTTTCACTAACCTTTTGAAGAGATGGCTTCATTCAAGGTAACCTTGTATCGTAGCCATAAATCTCAGAGGCCATCGAGTTGGATGACAAGTGGAAATGACGTTGTGAGATGAAGCTGAAAATTGCTACGACTCTGTAAAACTGCTAGAGTGGCACGTAAACACGATTATGTGGTTCAGTGACGGCCATTTGAGGGTCCATGAAATGTCGAAAAACATGCCATGGGCAAATCCAAACGGCTTTTTCAGTAGCAATCATGAGCGTTAAGTAAAAAAGGCCATTCAAAGAACCTTTTTTTTTTTATATTCTGCAGCTCAGAGGAAGATACAGCCGTTGGGAGTGTTTTTGAAGCAGTTTTAACTACTTGACTACTGTGTTTGTTACCAGTTTTGGTTTCCCATTAGAAGGAAAAGATTAGGACATAACATTATTTTGAAATCGCTTTACAAATAGGGATGGTGCTAGTCACAGTGGAAGACTTAACAAAGGAGGGG
Source organism: Lepisma saccharinum (assembly GCA_022664845.1). Classification (NCBI taxonomy): domain Eukaryota; kingdom Metazoa; phylum Arthropoda; class Insecta; order Zygentoma; family Lepismatidae; genus Lepisma; species Lepisma saccharinum. The sequence goes on along the minus strand of JAGDQP010003479.1, from coordinate 44,435 downwards.
TATTGAAGTGTTGTCCCGCAAGTCAGACTGAAACACATTACAGGTGATGTATTACGATGGCATATACGCTATCAATCACCAACATGTAACGTGCTATGGACTAGTAGGAGAGGAACCCTCCGACGTTGGGCAACTTTGGTTCAAGCCGAGATCGAGTAGGGGATATTGGATTTGAAGGTACCATTCCGGCATTTGCTTAGTATAACTGAGAATATACTCTAGGATCGTTAATAGCAATTCAATCAATAAAAGTGTCGCTGAGACCTTTCTAACGACAACTCAACTACCTTCGTAGCCATCTGAATTGAAATGTGTGGACAGATACAGGCATTATCGATTCTTAACTCGTCTCGTCGAGGCCTTTCGAACGACAGTTCAACCTCCTTCGCAGCCCTAGGAGTTTTTGAGTTGGAATTTGTCGACAGACAGACGGACAGCTGATATATATACATATATATCATCATCATCATCATCATATTCAGCCGTTTTCTATCCACTGCTGGATGAAGGCCTCCCCCTTTTCTTTCCACATATCTCGGTCTGCTGATATCCTCATCCATGTAGCTCCTGAAAAACGCTTGATTTCATCTACCCATCTTACATTTGGACGTCGTCTCGGTCGTTTCTTTTCTCTAGGAATCCACTG
>JAGDQP010003479.1:23216-38789 GCA_022664845.1 Lepisma saccharinum | reverse complement strand
GTAGCCTAGTCGGTAGTGCGCTCGACTTCAGTGCGAGCGGTCCCGGGTTCGATTGCTGGTAGGGGCTCAAATAATTTCGGTGTTGACCCAGCATCGTGAGGACTAATTGCGGAGCTGGTGTGAATAAATGACAGTGGCGATCACAGTGAGAGCTTCGGCTCTCCTCTCCCAACCCGTCTCAAATTGAGTACCGGAGTGTCCTTGGTATTCAATTTACCGCCTTGGGAAGGTAAAGGCGGTCGAGCGTGGGACTGACCACCCCACCTCACTTCGTACCGTAGGTCAAGAAAATGTGTTAGCAGTACCTCCACATCCCCCATGCACCGTTCACGACGCGTGCGTATCGCACAGGGGATAGCTTTACCGTTACTTTTTTACACGGGGAAATGTTTATTGAACGTGTTTTTTCTCCATAGCGGAAATATTTGGGGAAATCTCGCTTCCAAAAAAAGTCACAAGTACATCGTATTCTCAACCTATCAAAAATAATAAGCCGGTACTGTATGTGGGTAAGAAGTAGCTGCGATTATAAGTTATTTAATACGTGAGTGTAATACCGGAAGCTCTGTGGCTCGTGATATGTCGCCGAAATAGTGAATTAGTGAGACCCTCCACGACGTGTCTTCTTTCGGGAGGCTCGTGGGAACCGCAGTGTTTATTATATCAGAAGATGTTTCTTCGTATGTGAGTTCGTTTATAATGGACCACGTGAGTAATATGTGTAAATTTAGTTGCAAGCTGACAGAAACTTTTAATGTCGGACACTTCTTAACACATTGATTCGGTTCTTTCACACTATACTATACGGCATTGTCACAAATGACGTCATAATTCCACACATAGTGGCATACACCAGTAGCACACAAACGCGTTTTGAATGTTGATTTCTGGTTGATTATCGGTTGAAAAAAGTACGTTTAATTTTAAATTATATTTCAACAAAGACTTGGTATTGTTGAAAAGATATTAGTTCATCGTTTATTCAACTGTTATTTTCAACTATGGTATAGATTTCGTTTCATGGGATTCTTTCTAATTTAGGCTAATGGAATAAAATTTGTAATTAAAAGCTAATTGAATGCCATTAACTATTATTTTGTGTTGCATGTTGAAAACACGTTGAATTTCAAGCTATTTTCCAACGAAAATTTTATTTCGTTGATAGGCTGTTAATATTTCGTGTTTTTAGCTATTATGTTGAATTATCTCTAAATTAATTATCTTTCGAAGTTAATTGCGTAAAAATTATGGTTAAAAGCAGGGATGTAATGCTATATTTTTAGCTGTATGTATCAATGTATCGAAATATTTCACTTACTATCTCATATAATTGCGTATTTCATAAAGTTTAGGTGGATATACGGTGATGTCTAAAACATTGAGTTTGGTATACGACGTATACCCGCGTGTACCGTCCATTTCTTCGCTGCTTAAAAGTGAATAGAATAAAATTAACCATGTTTCTTATGTTCTCATTTGTATGTTGAAAATAGATTGAATTTTCAACTATATTTCAACGAACATTTAATTTCCTTAATTTGGCGTTAATATAAAGTGTTTTCAACTGTGATATACATTTCGCTTTATATGTTATTGAAAAATACAAATTTTAATAGTGCAGCGATGGTCAAAGTGTTAAAGAACAATGCTCACATCAAAGTAAGAAGGAAGTACTGTATTCTTAAAATGATGGTAAACCGACAGATCTGGATTTGTTGTGGCGACTGCATTCAAGACTGTCTTTCACGTCTTCATAACACAAAGGAAAGAGTAGTAACTCCCAAGGTCTCTCCGTGGATCAAGGGTAAGGTCACGTGTCGAGCTAGCAACGACGAGTGTAATTGAAACGTTCCAGCTTCGAAGCCTAAAGCAGACGGTTGAACAATTTACCGTTGCAAAATTAATTCTGCATATCGTGATGAAAGCAACGCACAAAATGCAGCTACTAATAGACAAGCAGTCATTTTCTGTTTTGGCCAATTATACCTGGTTCTTCATCGTCCGCTTCTTGATTTCAACATGTTTCTTCTCAACGTTTATTCCACGTATGTTCAGCATATGTGTTCTAGTAGGAATTAATATCACCAAGTACATTTTGAAGAGCACTATTTTGCTTTTTATAAAGTTTGGAAGCGATGACTGATACGATATGTTCAAATGAACGGAGGCGTAACTACTGAGGGAAAGAAAATTATGATAAATAAAAATGTAAACCGTTGCTGATGGCTTTAAAGGTGGCCGACCTCTTCTTCAGATAGACATGTTTAATTAAAATGTTCGGAAGGATACATGGAAAAAAGTTGACGTGGATGACAGCTACATATATTACGTTTGTCACATGTTAGGGAAACACTTCTGGATTTGATTCAAGAAATATGTATTCACTAATTTAATTACTGTGTCCTTTAAAACGAAGAAAGAATGTTGTACAGAAGAAAGATGGAATCCAGGAACGGGTCTTGTCAATCATTCCAAGAATCCATCTGTCAAAACCCTTTTTTCCCTTGACTGCGTTTTTTTTTACTTCAAACATCGTATATGCTAAGCAAGGACTACCAGGTCATTCAAGCGTTGATGAAAAGAACATCTCGACATCGTTGCCCTCTAGCGGCATTTCCGTTAATTAAGGTTGAGTTCTTTGCTACCCATTCAAATGACTTCTTTCTTTTTTTTCTGTAAACTTCTATGTGGAAATGAGATCGTGCAGCTGAATCGCTTTTGGGTGTAATACCTGTGTACAGCCACTGTTCGACTACTGCAAGGACTGTTGGGAGGTTGCCAGCTATTGTAGAGGAGAAAACTTTTAGCTTCCTCGCTTTTCTAATGTCTTCTCTTTCATGCGCAGAATGTATTGGCCAGATCTTTTCTTAAAAACCTTGGGTCCAGAGACTGTAGAGCAGCCGGTTCCCCTACCACTTATGGTTAATTATATCATTTGATACCCACCACCAGAAAGATTCCGACTTGATTTTTTCGCGGTGTTGCCGCCTTTCTCGAAGCAGATGACACAAGCTTCAACCACCCTTAAATGCTTACGTACTCGAAACACCCAGAGAGAGCGAGCGAGCGAGAGAGAGAGAACAGAAGGAAGAAGAAGAAGAATGCTGAAGGAAGAAATGGCAACGTTTGGGTAGGAAACCGCTGAAAACTAGACAAGATTTCCTCCAGGTGGTTGAGGTTTAGACGTCAACATGGGGTGACATAAGGTCTCCTTTCCAGTGGAGAATAACAGAATTAGACGTATAAATTTTGCGGGTAAAATGTTAATGCTTTTATCCTGTTTAGTACTTCAAAAACAAGATTCTTTGAGAAGAACCTTTCCGAGGGAAAATTTGCACACGCCCGGTGACATTTTTTGTTCTTTCCGGGGATATGAGATTATTTTTATACGAGAGTCTTTCCAAAAGTCATGGCAACTACTTTTTTTCTTCGAAAATGGTAACAAATAAAAAAATTCTTAAATATTCAAATGGAAGGTTAGTTAATACGTAAACATTACATGTAGGGAAATGGAGGAACACACACACCACCATAAAGATATAGCACGAGAAAAAAGACGAAAAAAAATTGTCGTTTCAAACGTGTTTAACTGTCAATTGCGGCGTCTTCCACATCGGTGGCAGTGTGTGATGGATTCTTTGGGACTCTTCGAGGGACTCTAAGATGTCACCGGTACGTGTTACTGCCCTGTGACTGTTGCAATTGACAGTAAAACACTTTTGAAACGACAAAACATTTTTCGTCTTTTTTTTCTCGTGCTATATCTTAATGGTGGTGTGTGTGTTCCTCCATCTCCCTACATGTAATATTTACATATGAACTAACCTTCCATTTCAATACTAGACAAGTACTTTATTCGTTACCATTTACGAAAAAAAAAAGTTGCCATGACTTTTGCAATGACCCTCGTATGCAGGCAGCACACTCACGTGAAAAATACGTGATATTTTGGTGGAAAAGATCAAAATCACATCTTTGTAACTAAATCTACGTCGCTATTACGTGACAGTTTGGTCTTTCAATTAAGTATGGTTATATCTCGTTTCCGATAGCGACTGCGTGATTCTGGCCAATGTAGTTGGAATAGACTTGTCAGATTCAACTGTTTTATGTGTATGCCGTTGATATCTAAACTGCGGTTAAAGATGCAAAAACAACGGGATCAAACGATTGTTTTGGGACAGATTGATTCATTTGTATGTTTATTTGAAATAATTTGCTACAGGAAGAAGCTGTCACTGGAGGAATTTTCCATACGTCCTTTGATTTGCGACATTTACCCGTCGTTTCGTCGTCTTTCGCATCCATTTTCGACCTAAAAATGACATCATGCGTATGCTGCTTCGGGACTATCGTTAGGAACTTCTCGGCGTCATATTTTTTGTACCCGTGCTTCCGGTCACCGCAGATGGACAGACCGTTCAAACGCTACAGTCTGCTTTGCACTCCGGGTCACCAGGTCAGACTAGGTTCGAAGCTTAGACTCAGTGACCTAGTCCAAAAAGTGACGTGAACGACCCGTTTCGGCTCTGGTTGAGTGAAGTCGAGGATGAAGTCCCATCGAGAGATCAAGGTAGTTTTTCAGATGTGCGCTTGGGGGATATAACACCCAGGGCCGATTTAATCACATCTCCCATTAAAAACAACAAATATTCTAACAGTAAGGGTTCACCATTCTACTACCAGGTGTATGCATAAGTAGTTTCCGGTTTACCTAAGAGATGGCGCCAGCGACGCAGTGTATTCATTTGGCACATACGTCATTTTGTTCGTCTGACATTAAACTACAAACACACACAAGTTGAGTCCGCCAAACACTAGCGTCTTTGTTTTATCGTTCAGTGATCATGTCGAAGTTTGTGCCTGAAAAAGAACATTTGCGGCACGCATTGCTTTTCTTATTTAATCAAAAGAAAAAGGCTGTTGAAAGTCATTGTGTGCTGGTAGAAACATATGGTGAACACGCTCCATCGATTAGAACATGTGAGACATTATTTCGACAATTTAAAAGTGGTGATTTCAATGTGAAAGCCAGTGCGCGCTCTGGTATACAGCAAAAGTGAGAAAACGAGCAATTGCAGGTGTTATTGGAGGATGACCCAACTCAAACTCAACAGCAATTGGCAAAAGCATGAAATGTGTCACAAGAAACAATCAGCAGACGTTTACGAGCAATGGGGAAGATCAATAAACTGGGTAAATGGGTCCCACACGATTTGAATGAACGTCAAATGGAAAATCGCAAAGTCACTTGTGAAATGCTGCTTCAACGCCACGAAAGAAAATCTTTTTTGTATCGAATTGTGACGGGTGAAGAAAAACGGATTTATTTTGAAAACCTGAAGCGGAAAAAATCGTGGCTTTCACCTGGCGAAGCCGGTCCTCCAACACCAAGCCCAAATCGCTTCGGCAAGAAGACCATGCTTTGTGTCTGGTGGGACCAGAGCGGTATTGTGTATTATGAACTCTTGAAGCCCGGCGAAACCGTTAATGCACAACGCTATCGCCAACAAATGATTAATTTAAATCACACATTGATCGAAAGACGACCGGAATGGGCCCGAAGACATGGCAAAGTGATTGTGTTACACGACAATGCGCCGTCTCACACAGCAAAACCAGTGAAAGACACCTTGAAATCACTTGGATGGGACATCGTTCCGCCTCCGCCGTACTCCCCAGACCTGGCCCCATCTGACTATCACCTCTTCGCATCAATGGGGCACGCGCTCGCAGAGCAGCACTTCAGCAATTTGGAAGACGTTGGAAAATGGCTCGATGAATGATTTATCGCAAAAGACAAGCAGTTTTTCTGGCATGGTATGCATCAATTACCTGAAAGATGGGCGAAATGTGTTGAAGCCGATGGCCAATATTTTGAATAAAACAAAATTAATTTCCCTTGAAAATTACGTGTTTTCTTTACCTAAAAAACCGGCAAAAACGTATGCATACACCTGGTACATGAACAGCATGTGTAGTAAACTGCGCAAGAAATCTTGGAAATTTACAATTACAAACTTGTTGTTCATATGTCACTCTTAATAAGTAAACATTTCCTTTGTAGTACCTTTTCAAGAATATTGTTTTCTTCCGAAACTGCAACATTTGGCAGAGGTGGTTGGTTAGTGATTGCAGAAAACAAAAGCCTTAGTTAGCGGGATCATAAATTGACGTAATCATTTCTCGAAAGAATGGGACTTGTGAGCCAAATATCCACTGTATCGCTCTGTACATGTGTGTTTGAGGCAGATAGAATATTAGTATAATTAATAAATGAGTGGATACGGTGGTTGCATGAATGTGGGACGTAATGTATGATTTCTCATATATGTTAGATATGGAAAAGTTTCACCAATTTAGTGTCAGCTAAATCCATCCTATTTCTTCCATTGTTTTCTAAGTCCTTGAACCTCTTTGACTTCCGTTTATAATACTTTTCAAATTTATTTATTTTAAAAAAAAACAAGCCGAAACATAAAGGAGATAAAAACATAATAATTACGGATTAGGTCATAGAGAAAGTAAATAAATTTAAATACTTGGGAGCAAGCAAAAAAATGAGGTCACGGAAAAAATAAACAGTCGCTTAGTATCGGGCATCGCATGTTTCTATTCAGTCCAAAAACTTCTAACATCGCGATTAATATCAAGGAAATTGAAACTGAAAATATACATAACAGTTATTCTGCCGGTAATACTTTACGGTTGCGAAAGTTGGGAGTACGACCCTAGCAGATGAACATAAATTACGTGTGTTTGAAAAGAAGGTCTTGAGAAAGATATACCGTCCGAAACGGGACGAGATGACTGGAGAATGGAGGAGACTGCATAATGAAGAATACAATTCACCAGATGTTGTAAAAATAATGAAATCGCAGACGACTAAGGTGGGCAGGCCATGTAGCGGGGATGGAGAAAAAACGAAGATTATATTTTTTCCTGGTTGGAAGGAGACCATTGGGAAGACCGATACGTCGTTGGGAAGACAATATTAGAAGAGATCTTCGAGAAGTAGGTGTTTGTGATGAAAACTGGCTTCATGTTGTCCAGGATATATGTTGCCGGGAGTGACAGGATAGAATCCAATGGCGAACGTTTGTTACTGCGGCGATGAACTTGCGAGTTCCGTAAGCCATAGAGTTAGTTATTTAGCTGAGAAGGCTACGAGAGATCCCACCGTAGTGTATAGCTCCCACTGCACTAGATGGTTACACCCTCCTTCCTTTTTCCTTCCTTTGGGGGTTTAAAATACCCCCAGAACATTTTTCCTGAAAGAAACACTGGCTCAGGAGTAAGTGAGGTCGAGATCGAAGTTCCATCATGAGGTTGAGTTAGTTTGAACCTCTACCGCGAGGTTGAGGTTAAGTGCGGTTTGGTCCAAATTACAGCTTTGATACAATAAACGTAAGTTTATTCATGACATTGAGTGTAAGACAAAAATCTTGATAAAGACAATTTATCTTTGTTGGTGTTTCTCTTAGTTGTTTAAAATTGAATACTTTCTTTCGCATTCTTAATTTTATTTTCCTTTGAATGGTAAAAGGAACTGTGACCGACAGACGTTGTTTGCCAACACCAGCCACTTGAGTGGAAAACTATTTATTGCACCCTGTCCAGGATTCTTTTGAAAATTTTACCTGCTTTACCTGACCACGAGAAGAATTGATTAATCCCAAGAAAACATTCGTGCGGACCCTTGTGGCTACAACACCTCCACTATATAGCTTCAGCAGTGTTGCCAGGTCTAGGAAAAGCAAATTCTCTATCGCAATGATAAAATTTCCCCGTTTTTATCCAACATTTTCCGTCCACATCAAGAGTTAGCAGAATAAGTTTCGAAGCAAATCCAGTTAAGGGTAATCACTAAGGGTTGGGGCCAAATCCTGGTACCCTGTTCCAAGATCCGGTTCCGGGTGGCCAGTTCAAAGAACCAAATCCAAATGTGGGTACTTGGTTCCGGTTCCGGCTAGGCAGTTCAAAGAGGCAAATCCGAATGTGGGTACTCGGTTCCAAGATCCGGTTCTGGGTAGCCACTTCAAAGAACCAAATCCGAATGTGGGTACTCGATTCCAAGATCCGGTTCTGGCTAGCCAGTTCAAAGAACCAAATCCTAATGTGTGTACTCGATTCCAAGATCCGATTCCGGATAGCCAGTTCAAAGAGTCAAATCCGAATGTGGGTGCTCGGTTCCAAGATCCGGTTCCGGGTAGCCAGTTCAAAGAACCAAATCCGAATGTGAGTACTTGGTTCCAAAATCCGATTCCGGGTTGCCAGTTCAAAGAGGCAAATCCGAATGTGGGTGCTCGGTTCCAAGATCCGTTTCCGGGTAGCCAGTTCAAAGAACCCTCAGTAGTGTAAAATTCCTCACGAAAAGGGAAATTTCCCGCAAAAAGAGAAATTCTCCACCATTTGACAATATTCTATAGTACGATCGTCTTGGGATCGGATTTTGTGAACGGACACAACCGAACCACACGTAACCTATCCTAACCTATGGTTACTAATGGTTAGATAAAAACATATATTAATAAGAAATATGAGGATATTAAAACGTATTTTGAAAAAAAAACTAAAAGAATCTTGCTAATCTTGCACCCGCCGGGATTCAAACCCGGATTTTCTACTTAACAAGGTGACGCGCTATCCAATGTACCACGGTAGGAACTTGCAAACGGACATTCGGAAACTTCATTTACACAGCACGTATTACGTAACAAACAAGATGGCGTCCTCCCTGCCAATAGACCACAAAAGTCTTCCGTCAGATCCGGTTGGTTGCCATGGTAACCCGCCATGTTTAAGTCTAAACAACAGTTTACAGTGGTTGGTTTATGTAGTTTCTTCGATAATTCATTATGGGTATGTGCTTCGTACCAGATTGCAAACATTACAATGAGAGAGCGACTTGTCGCTTTTTCATGTTTCCAAAGGATGAAAACCAGAAAAAGAAATGGAAGAAGGCAATTAGGTAAGTAAATAAATTTTGTGTAGTGTTATTGAACGTAATTTTCAATGCGTTGATATAATTACGAGGATAGTTCACCGAAGTTTGCAGAGCTCGCGATTAAATGAAAAGGAGAAATTATAAGAAGCTTAAACTGAAGTTGATTCGTCCGCCTGGTTACGAGCGAACTTTAGGACACGTGAGTAGGGTTATGTAAAACCATTAGAGATTCCATTCGTGAAATACGGCATAGACATTTAATACGTTACCTACTTTAATTCGTTTCAGAAGCGAAAATAATCCATGCACTACTTATATTACACTACCCTTTCGCTTCGAACATGCACGGCTTTAAATTACGTGTTTACAAACATAATTTATCGGAATAAAAATCAGCTACTCACCTCAACCTCATACATCGTATTCTTCATACTAGCTTCCACTTTCCCTCGAGTGAACATCAGATCTCCGTCATATGTGAGGAGAACTACATGGTTGGACTCCACAGCATTTTCTCCTCTCAATTAGTTTCCGTTCATGGGTGGACTGGCTTGTAAAAAGGGCGCGGTCACATACTCTGGGAGGGCGCCGTCCATCCGAAGGCTCTTGCGAGTATGGAATACCCCCAAATAGAAGAAAGTGCAGGGGGGCTTGCCCCGGAGCCCCGGAAAATTAGTACATAAAAAGGAACAAAAGATTAAGAATCTATTGTAGTTAATCACGATTGAATTATACAAATTCAATATTTTCATAAACAAACAAAGCAACTTTGAGTATTAAATGTATGATAAAAATCTAGTATGTAGCTTTGTTATTTTTTTTTTTCAAGAAAAAACGTGTTAAGGGAGGAGAGGAAGCTATGCGCCCTCCTCAGACTAAGACGGGCCTTCGCCCCTCCCGAGGAGGGCGCAGAGGCACTGATCTGGGGAGGGCGCACCGGCCATCGGGCCGGTACCTTATTATGGCCAGTCCACGCATGTTTCCGTTCGTCACCGAAAAATCTACTATTCGAAAAAATTTAACAGATATTACTTTCACAACTTACTGTCTACGTTCCTACCATCAAACATACTTGACTGTTCACTGTTGTTTAGACTTGACCCCCGCCGCTGCTATGGCAACCAACCGGATATGGCGACAAGCCTTTAGTCCTCCATTCCGAAAGCGACTCTTCAGTGATGTTCTTCGCCATCTGGGAACCTTCTATGGCTGGACGCCCGTTTCTGACACCGCCAGTTCACACAAATCGAGTTCTTTTTTTTTTTACATTCTTTTCTTTAGTTCACAATGGTTCGTGGTGTCATGAAATCTTGGAACGTTAATTGAACTCATTCCCGACGTCATGCAATGATGAAATTTCGCAGAGCGACGTAAGTCGGTATTCGCATTTCGCATTCGGTCGAGTTTCGCATTTATTTTTAAAAGCAAATATTCTTTTTTTTTTTATTATTCTCAACTTCTTTATCCTAAAATAAATACTAGCCTGCAACTAGCCTGGGTTTTCCTGGTTGCATAACATTTTAGGATTTGGGGCATAAAACCTTTATCTTGAGAAAATGTATCCGAACATCGATATAACTCGAGAAAATTATAAAAAACTTTTTAAGGACATTCTTTTCTTAATCAATTCGTACTAAAAAGTAAAAAAAAAAAAAATTTTGTTTATGCTTGACTGAAAAGAAAAGAATGGTACGCGTCATTTCAAGAACTTATAAAGTGACTGTATGAGAGCGCCCCCCATTTTTTCTTGTTAGGCATGCATAAACAAAATTATTTTTTTTTTTTTACTTTTTAGTACGAAAAGAATGTCTTTAAAAAGTTTTTTTTTATTATTTTCTTTTCTTCTGCTCGGTTATTATAGGTAGTTTGAATTTCAAATCCAGGTCTAACTAACTAACTCTATGGCTTATGGAACTCGAAAGTTCATCACCGCAGTAACAAACGTCGCCATTGGATTCTATTCTGGGCAACATCAAGCCAGTTTTCACCTACTTCTCGAAGATTTCTTCTAATATTGTCCTCCCAACGACGTCTCGGTCTTCCCAATAGTCTTCTTCCATCCGGCCTTCCAACCAGGATAGAATCTCCCCATCCGAGTCCACCTTAGTCGTCGCGATTTCTTTATTTTTACAACATCTGGTGAATCGTACAGTCCGTGGAGTTCTTCATTATGCAGTCTTCTCCACTCTCCAGTCATCTCGTCCCGTTTCGACCCGTATATCTTTCTCAAAACCTTATTTTCAAATACACGTAATTTATGTTCATCTGCTAGGGTCGTACTCCAACTGTCGCAACCGTAAAGTATTACCGGCAGAATAACCGTTCTGTTTATTTTCAATTTCAATTTCCTTCATATTGATCGCCACGTTAGACTGAATAGAAATATGCGTTCCCCGATACTAAGCGAATTTGTATTTCTTCCGTGACCTCATTTTTGCTTGTTACGTATGCTCCCAAGTATTTAAATTTGTTTACTTTCTCTATGACCTCATCCCTAATTCTTATGTTTTTATTTCCTTCATTGCCTGTGTTTCGGCTTGTTATCATGTATTTTGTTTTATCTATGTTTATCTGTAGACCTATCTCATGCCAGGTCTAAAGAAAACGAAATATTCACATATATTTTAAAGTAAAAGGAATTACAACCAGCTAATCTCTTTGTTTAAAACCTTTGACAGAAGGAGTTCCTATTTGAACTGCTGATATTATTTTAATCAAGTGGCCTTTCATGGCTGTGCGTCAGCTTTCCTTATCCATGGCTGTTGCCTCGTTAGCATTGACACGTCTGTGAATAGTCTGTGAGTGGCGTAGCAGCGAGTAGGTGTTACTCTGAGAAGCAAGAAGACTGGAAAACGAATCACTTTAATCAAAATCATCGTTTTCTTTTTCTTCTTCGGGGATCTCGCTACTTGAAAAAAAAGACTTGATTGCTCTATTTGATAGATATAATAAGGCTTAAAGAAAATTGTCTACAGGGTGGGAAATTATGTATAATTATCGTGGTTTAACTGGTTTATCGTAATTAACGTTTTTCTGCAACTCTGACTTGCGCTAAACTTAACAAGTCAGCAGACAATTCGATCGGAACCATAATAGCATTTAGCGAGTCTTCCCAGATAGCATGCCAGCTTGTAACAAGGCTGTCCGTCACTTGCTTTGAGCATGTCGTAGTTAATATTGGGTTGATCTTTTTAATAAGCATGAAATAAACTTCTTAGAATAGCATAAGTGGCTTGGTTGGTAGAGTTCAACTAATTCAAGCTTGTTGGAACAAGCAGTTATGCGAGGAAACTTGTCAATCTTGAAATTTTGTTTCGTTACACTTTCGCAATGGTCGCAGTGCGATGAAATCCTTTCAGACACTAGTACTGTTTCGCCATAAACTATCTCTACCACCTCTCACCCTTTTAATGTTGGCGTTTCTTTCGATCTGATGATCTCTAAGGCTCTAACAAGGAAAGGACATGATCGTCAAATGTTATGTCTGCATTTGTTTTTCGAAATATACTAAAATTAGAAGGTCAAAAGATCAAACTTCAGAGGCAACTTTGCAGCTAATATGTATTTAACGCGCAGATTTGTGTTGATTTTGTATTGTATGTTATTTTAAGAGTCATTTCATGTCACAGCATGTCATGTCACCTGGTCTGGTGACAACAGGATCAGATCTGGACCTCGGTTAGATTTCCAACGAGTAACGTTTTTTTTTTAAACAAGTGTCCCCAGTAGCACACATACGTTGAAAACACGTGAATTAAACGTTAGTACCGAAACGTTATTTTAACGTTGTAAATGTACCGAAATGCCCGCCTGTTCAATGGTTTATTCAACGTTGAATAATGGTTGAGACGAAATAAGTTGAAATCAAGAAGCGGATGATGAAGAAACGGGTTCAATTGGCCAAAACAGAGAATGGTTGCAAGTGCCTGTTGCAGGTTTCGAACCAGGAAACTTTCGCACTCACTGTTGGTAGCTCGATACGTTGACCACTCAACCACGAAGTCGCCTTTAAAGTCACTACTCTTTTACGGTATCTGTAATAACAGACAGTCTAGAATGCATCGTTTTACCATCTTGTAAGAATAGGAACAAAGAATACTTTCCTTCTTTCTTTGTTATGTGCATTTTTTCCTTCTTTAACACTTTGACCATTGCTGTACCATTAAATTTGTATTTTGCAAGAAGTGTGTAATAGGTCACGTGTACAGTATAGTGAAATCTATATCATAGTTGAGAACACTTCACGTTAACGCCCTATTAACGAAATTAAATGTTCGTTGAAATATAGTTTAAAATTCAATCTGTTTTCAACATGCAATTGAGATCATGAGAAACCTAGTTAATTTTATTTATTCGCTTTTAAGCACAATATTTATGCAATGAACTTGGAAAGATAATTAACGTCCTATCAACGATATAAAATTTTTGTTGGATTATAGATTGAAATTCAACGTGTTTTCAACATGCAAAAGAGGACACAAAATAATAGTTAATAACAGCCAATTATATTTTAATTACAAATGTTATTCCATTAAATTAGAAAGAATTCCGTGAAATGAAATCGATACCATAGTTGAACAGTTGAATCCACATTGAACTAAGTAATATCTTATCAACAAAATCAAATCTTCGTTGAAATATGATTTATAATTAAACATACTTTTTTTTTCACCCGATAACGTTTAATCAACAAAAATAAACCCAAATTAACGTTCAAAACACGTTTGTGTTCTACTGGGGACACTGTGTTTTTCTTGTCCTGTTAAAGCTATGTCAGCCTTGATTTCATAAGCTTGCATAAGTTGTCCTACTTATCAATTAAATGTTGATACACTTTTGAGTCAGCTCAAAATTGATTTGTGGATATTGAAAATGGGTCCTGCCCGAGTTGTTCCAGCACTCTCTCCCCTCCCGCCCCGGCCTGAGCCAAATCTACCTAAAGAGACCACAAATAAATGAAACTCAATTCAAGTGAGAGACGTTTCGTTTTTCTCTGTTCATAAAACATCTTGGTCCGTCCTGAACAACCCTCGAGCTTTTATTGAAGTGACTTTATTGCCAAAGTTACGCAATAGAAGAAAAAAAAAAAGGTTCAAAAGAAATTTAAATTTTAAAACTCAGGATTTTCGGTTCACAAATTTCCCAGGAGTCTGTCTGACGCGGTTAGTGTGATAAAAAGGTTTAGTTGTACGTAAGAACACACTATGGTTTATGATGTATAACAGCGAATTGTATACAGAATTTTGGAAGGCTTGTTTAACAAGGGCTTATGCACCAGAAAGTGTGTAATCTTAACAGGCAGTTTCTGAGTTGCCTGAAGCATGCGTGCTCTCTCTCCCTCTCTCTCTCTCTCTCTCTCTCTGTATAAGTGTGTGGATGTGTGTGTGTAAATGACGAATTCTTTTTTCTTCCACTTTGTTCTCGAGGTGATTGTTTAAGGATGCGAAAGGAGTCTTATCACTATGCATATGACTTCACGCGTATGTCTTCGAGGCATAAAACGCACAGTTACGCATGACACGCACGTATTTTCAGCCTCACGCATTCTCGTAAATCACATTTGTAGGCAAAGATCCAGAAATAGAATCGGGTAAATGGAAGAGTTTTACTCAGGTTTCAGAATTGCCAACTGCTTTGCTTGTTAAAAATGTTGTTAACCGAATAAATAAAAAACAGTCTCAAATCATGGATGGAACTGCATACACTAGGTTGATCGGAAATTAGTGGCCATTTTTTTCCCCCTCACACTATTAGTGAGCTCTGGAATTGAGTAAAACATACCTATTTCGTTCAAAGTACTCGATAAGCAAATTTTCACCACATGCTGGATTTGTGGCGGCTGCCGTCAGAGGTGGCTCGAAGATGGTTGGACGATGGCGTTTGCCAAGTCGGCATTTGAGCGGCAAAATAAAGTCGGTCGAATGCAGTGGCGGTGTTTGTCAGTGTTGCCATGTTGAGCAACACCCATTTTCTTAAGTTATTTAATTTTTATTTCAATCACTTTAAAATACACAATGTGTAATAATATTCTACCTCTCTACATAGTTCCCTTGTAGGAAGAGAAAAATACTTCACAAGTTCACAGTTTACTCTTCGTGTTGTAATTTGCCCGCAACGCTTTTAAGATCCGAACTCGCTACAGAGGCAGTGTTCGAGTAATATTTCTAATAGCAATTTCCACAGGGAGGTTGCAGTGACCAAGCAAGGAACGAGGTTTTCTACTCTTTTCTCTTCCCTTCTTAGCTTTTCATTGCATCCGGAAGGTGGCACTTGTGTCGCACATATCCAACGCCCAGGTTGCAGTAGCAGTCTGCTAGTGTCCTATCATTTACTCGCAGTTTCTTCTCTCTTTCTCTCTCTCTCTCTCTCTTATGGATTTCAGGTGCTGTCGGCGTGGCGGGATATTGCCAGTGGGCCATCGTGCGGTGATGTTTCTTCAGTTCTTGGAACGCTGCCTCCGGGGAACTCAGGAATGCTGTTTCCCTTATTGTTGTTTATGTTTGTCTATTTTTTATTTTTGGCTGTTCCTTAACAGGCGATTATTGTTATCTCGTATGTGTAACAAATAAATATTTATTTAACAAAAAAAAAGTTTATAGTTTTTAAATATAAATTTGGATTGTTCT
>JAGDQP010003479.1:12238-23116 GCA_022664845.1 Lepisma saccharinum | reverse complement strand
TTATTATTATTATTATTATTATTATTATTATTATTATTATTATTATTATGAGTAGAAGTAGTAGTAATAGTGTTCCCAATATATTTTATTCATCCCGCACCAACGGGCGGGTACTTTAGCTAGTCTATATTAAACCGGACTTACAATCATCCCGAAATAATTATTAAAGCTGTAACAATCATGTGGGATAATTTTGAAAAATAACAATTGAACTGCTTTGATAGCACTATTGTCAACGCATTTTAACAGAATTGCTTTATTTTAGTGGTTTGATTGTGTTGTTCACTACTTTTAATATATTGCTACTAATATAAAAGTCTGGGACCTGGAACAGGTGCTTAAAGCCGGAACTGTGCCGGCAAGTCTGGTACGTATGGGAAGCCTACTCATAGGGTACACGGTAGTGAGCGTCACGATTCGTTTTTGCCGCCGTATGTCCTATCTTGATCTTATGCAACGAAATTACCCACCCAGTTATCTAGGTGACGTCAGTATTTGGTCGACGTCTTTGAACGCGTGCTGGCCGGGGTTTCGCAGCTACGCCGACCCCGACGGCGCCGCGTCCTGGAGAATGGCCCGACGACCAAATACCACTTTTGGTCCCGTCGACCTTACACCAACTATTTCCCGACTAGTTGGTCGGGCCACCGTCGGGATTGGGCATTTGACTTGCTGAGCATAAACCACGTTTTCCCAACATTTTTTTTAAAGGGCCTTGTAATGCGTCGTATGACACCTGCGCTTCATATAGCGTACGAAGCGGCTGCAATTTTAACTCAAAATAATTTTGCTTATTAAAAATAAATCGTGGGGAGGGGTCCAGCACTTCCGACCCTCAAAATACTACCCTGACGAAGAGTGCTGTGATGTGGGATGTGACGCTACAAGTCGGCAGTGTTTTATTCCAGACGAAAGTGAAGCAGAAGTGCCTTTTTTGATTCGATCGTAAGAAATAATTTTTTTGTAGACTTCAACAAATATTCCAGCCCCTTTTTCGGTACCAGGCAGCTATTTATATATATATATATATATATATATATATATATATATATATATTATTCAGAGTGGGTTTCTACATAATCTCATTGACGCTATCCTTGTGAGGTATTTCAATGATCCAGAAATCGTTTTGCTGATGATAAACCATCAATAAATGAGGCCACGATGGAAATAATAGAGAGGGGACAAAGCTACTAATCTTTTGTCTTAAGGTTAATGTAAAGCAACGATCTCCAACAAAAGATGGCAGCACTACCTCCGTATATATCTAATGTATTTTTTATCGTTGCACGAAATGTCAATGCTGCTCCTACAAATTCAAGCCTAGAGAGTTCAAACTTTCAGGTAAGGTATGTCATAACCAATTCAAGAGTTCGATCAATGCCGATTTTTTTGTTCATTGTTGAAAGAGCTTCATTGTTGCAACAACAATCAAGTGATTTCAACAATGAAGTAAAACGAAATTAATGGTTAAGAACTTTCTTCCCTGAAAGTTAGAACTCCCTAGGCTTGAATTTGTAGGAGCAGCGTTGAAAATTCGTGCAACAATAAAAATACATTAGACATATACGGAGATAGTGCTGCCATCTTTTGTTAGAGATGGTTGTTTTACATTAAACTTAAGTCCGTAACAGTCGTCACCTTGACCTATGCCGACCGTTGAACCCAGTGAAGTACCAGAAAAATAGTCCTTTGGATGATCTGAACTAATTTAAACCAGCTTTCGTCAAATGGAATAGTTGAAACCAGGGATTGCGCCAGGATTTTCAGATTGGGGGGGGGATGTAAAGTTAAAATTGGAAGGGGTGTAAGTGAAGTTTTGTACGGTTTCTAACGATTTTTCACTGCAAAAAATTTTTTAAGTTGGGGGTGGTGGTGGTGTTGTCGACACTTTGGGGGGTAAACACTCCTCCACAGGGAGGGGGGGTCTGGCGGAATCACTGGTTGAAACCTACCAACGGAAAAGTCCATGACGATTTGTCAAGTTGTTTCGACGTTTATATACTGTGAAATTGCGATGGTGTTAACCGTAAAACAGTTGGCAATCCTACTGGTTTTTTTTTTACATCAAGCGACCAAGTCGCGTGTTTCGTGAAGGTGAGATGCGTTCAGATAGCAATTAACAGACAACACAAATAGGGCCTGAGGGGGTCCTCGCTCGAACGGCCATTAGCTTGTTCTCACGTGGTTTTCGTTAATTGCTTCGAAAGATGGTGTTGTTTTTTTTTAACTTCCCATGTCATGATGTGCTTTTTATCATGGCTGTTTAATCTGCTTCTTCCTGTAAGAAATTCTGACTTTTTGTACCTTTCTCAGTTTCATATTTTGTCTCTCCTTTTTGATAATTTATTCTCTTCTTCCTTCCTTTCTCTCATTTCTAATCGTGTCTTTGTTTTGTTTAAATCGTATCTTTTCTCTCTGTATCTTTTTGTTTGCTTCTTATTTAACTCTGCTTGTTTTTCTGCGTTTTTCTGTCTTTTTGTGAGCTTCTCTTGGTTTTATCTGTTTTTTTTTTTTCTGAGCTGTACTGTTTCTCAATTAACGTTTATACGCCGGATAGGGATTTCAAGAAAATCATAGACCTTCACGTTGGCGGCGCTAGTACATCTCCTAATTGTCACAGGGACATGAACTATACCTCGTTGGAAAGGTAATGGAACACAGATTCGAACGAGGTAACTTTTGTGCCCCCCGTGTTCAACCCGTAGAAGATGAATAAAAATGGAAAATTTAATTTTTTTGAACTTTGTGGGAGGCTGGCAACACTGTTGTTTGTCGTACGCAAGAAACAAAATTCTCACATATACGCCAGATACTGGGAACAATCATATTAAAAAATGAAGGTCGTAGGTGCAATAGGAAGAGAGAAAAAAAATTGGGAACGTCGTACCTTCTAATGGCCACCCTGTATATTTTGTTTTGATGAACTAGCGCATACCCTTATTTATAACATCGCCCCTAATTGTCACAGGGACATGAACGATATCTCGTTGGAAAGCTTATGGGACATAGATTCCAACGAGGTAACTTTTCTGCCCAACCCCTTAAAAGAAGAAGAAGAAAATTAAAAAAATGTTTCTTTGACTTTTGTGGGACTCTGGCAACACTGTGCACCAGCTAGATAAGCGCTCTACCACTGACTGAGCCACTGCGACCGGGGCATCTTTGTTCTTTCCGGGAAAACGATACTATTTCCATATGTCATTAGTATTGTTAGTAACTCTTCGCTCTGTCTAGGTCACTCTCTGAAAAAAATACTGTTCAAACGCAACAGTGTATATAATGAGGAAAGAATAAAAACTCTGCCATGCTTCCGGGTTAGCGGTTCGAAATCCGATCACTGCGTCAGGCCGGGTTCCAAGCAGAGGTGTTGAACCTCGCGACGTTCAACCTCAATCTCATTTGACCTCGAGGTTGAAGTTCGATCACGAGGTTCACGTTCAGTGAGGTCGAGGATGAGTGAAGGCTTGGCTGAAGTCCGATAGCGAGGTTGAGGTTCAGTGAGGTCGAGGTTGAAGTTCGTTCGCGAGGTTAAGGTTGAGTGAGGTCGAGATTGGTTCGATCGCAAGGTCGAGGTTGAAATTCGATGACGAGGTCGGGTCCAAATGTACACCTATATGATCCCAACCACATCCGATGACCCGTCCAAAACTTCACCAGGTGACCCGTTTCAGCTCTGCACCGAATCAGTCGGATCCAGTTTCAGATCGGTTCTTCGGATCTTCTATGTACGGGTCACAGTGACCCGATTTCGCTTCTGTACGTGCGCACCTGAAGCAGATCTCCACTACGCAATCGTACCGTTACCCTTGATACTGGTAGAGTCACTATATTATTGGCCAGACAGGCAGCTATGATTAAGCCGTGACATATCTGAGAAACAGCCCAGGATTGCCAACATCAACGGTTTCACGCTAAATCTAGAGCTTTTGGTTGGACAACTAGCGGGCAGAAAATCTGGACTGCTGTTAGCGGGAAATTTGGAGATTCATGCTTATGGACGCTGTAACAGCACTGATAAAGTGTAAAGGAACTACTTTCTTATATTGACCACCCATATAACGAGGTTTAGTTAACCTAATCTAAACCAATCAAATGTGATGGGTAGTCAGTATTCTGGATTCCTGTCCCTTCTTCTTCTTCTTTTTTTTGTGGCTTTCGTCATATATATATAAAATCTGGCGCTTTTTGACCGAAAAATGCGGGTTTTTAGACGCCTGTCAGCGGGATTTTGCGCTTGCGAGTTGGTAACCCCGAACAGCATGTAGCAGGCTTAACCTATAAGAGGCGTCACTTAGTACCTACGCTGTGTCTGTGAGTGAGCGTCCATTTTTTTTTTTAAGATACTGGATAAATGACAAGCAGTAACGAAATTTTGGAACGGGACCTTAATAATACTTGTGAATATGTATCAGTAAACGAAGATTTTTGGCATAGAACACCAGGGATTGCGTAGGCATATGAAGTCAGCCATTACGGATCTTCTAATTTTTCAGCTAAAATAAACAATGTCAAAATCTCAAAGTAATTCTATTGGTCATAAGTAGGCTCTGCTTTACGAAACTTTATTATTGCTTGTCATTTGTCCAGGGTTTATAAAAATATGAAAACACACACTCTTAAGGAATTAAAATATTATAAATTTAAATAAAATTGAAATTAAATCCAAAGAGCAAATCATGTATCCTCTAATCTGGAATACAGCCACAAGGTTCTTTTCCTTTAATTTGCCATATATTACATACTCTTCGAAATGCAATACAACACACACCCAACCCTACAAGCATACTACATACTTACTCACGTATCAACGACCTACATAATAAGATATTGCCTCTGTTTTTCTGGGAAAAAAGAATCAACATGGTTTTAAAAGCTTAGGTTAGCAAATCAATCGTGCAGGTGTTGGTTATATTATCACGCCATGTTTTGGTGTAAAAGCTAGAAGAAAACATCACGTTCTGCTTCCGGCTGTGGAGACATGGGTAAGCCAACGTCACTGTTGCCAGGTTAGAAAAGGTATTTATATTCAACAACAGCTTGCAATACCACTGCTTTTTGATGTAAACAAACACAATGTTCATAAATATAAAAAATAATTTGTTTAGGAATTGGCATGTTTGTTAATAGTGTCTGGACGAAGTCTCAGTGAGTGCTGTGTGTCAATATATTTGCATTTTTCTTCTTCTCTGACAGCATTTTTATTATTTATTGCTAAATCGTGCCTGACATTCCATATGTCTGTATCACAAAATTTTCTCAGCATGCAGGGCTTTATATCTTCGAGTACTCAAAATGTTGTCAGACACGAAAAACTTGCAAATCGAATTTATTAACACAGAACTCGCTGAGGTAAAGTTTAGATTTTTTTAAAAAATATTTTAAGGCCTTTAGGCAACTATGGCTCAGGCCATATGGTTGATGATGGGGTGAATTGGTGGAATGAAGAAAGTGGGAGGAAACGGGAGCACCCCGAGCGACCCACATGCACGGTGTTTGTCCACCACAAAGCCCACATGTCATGAACAGGGATCGATCCGGCAACCCCAAGCACCAGAGGTGAGCGCTCTACCAACTGAGCCACCGTGGTCCCGTAAAGTTTAGACTACGTCCAGACAATACTAACAAGTTTCTGGACTTCTAACCGGTTCTCAGGTTTCTGGTTCAGTTCCAATTGTTCCACTGCCTAATAATACAATCTAACAGGAAATTAGGGGATCTAGATTCGAGTGCCGGTTACAGATAAGACCAACTTATTAGCGGTCGTATCGCAGTTCGAAGAGTGTTGGGTTCGCAGTTGTAAAAGGTCTTGCGCCCTGAGACGCGCATCGTGACTTGTGCTTTCCCTCGGTCCACGAGTCAAATGCTGACATGGAATCTTGAATAAAACAAGTTTCATTTCCTTCCCTTTGTTGTTCTGTTTTCCCAATTTGGCCTCGCACTTTTCAATCTAGTGACTGTGCTTGTATAATACCTTCATTGTGTTAAATCAACACCGACAATACATAAATCCTATTGAATTAACACTAGTATCAACACGATATCTTGCGTTGAATCAAGTGGTAATCAGCTTGTGTTGAATCAGCATCGTAAATATCTTAATCCTATTGAATGAACACTGGTATCAACAACAGTTTTTTGGGTTGAATTAACACGCATCCGTGGTAGTAAGCTTGTGTTAGATTAACACCGAAAATACCTCAATCTTATTGAATTAACACGTATAAGTGGTTGACAACTTGTGTTTAATGAACACCGAAATTTTCCGCTGTGTGAATAAATCAGAAACGCAAGCGATTTGCTTCCTTCTAATTTTCATCATTAGTGGTCGTTGAGTACTTAATATGTACTCTTAGCAACCGTTGAGGGTCTCAGCAATGCTCATTAAAGTTTTCCAGGGTTTTCAACAATGAAGCGATTTCAACAATGAAGAAAAACGAAAATGCAACGGATAGAACTCTTGAATTGGTTATGAAGTTTCTTCCTGGAAAGTTAGAACGCTCTAGGCTTGAATTTGTAGGAACAGCTTTGAAATTTCGTGCAACGATAAAAATACATTAGACATATACGGAGATAGTGCTGCCATCTTTTGTTGGAGATCGTTGCTTTACATTAACCTTAAATAGATACCAGGCAAAGATTTGCTTTGCAGAATGATTAACTATCAATCAAGTTAATCTGACTGCAGTAAAATCTTTTCACCTTCAAGTCGACGAGGTGCAACCAGTGGGGAAAAAAATGTAAACCAAAATCTTCCTTTATATGGACACCTTTAAGCACCTTGTACAGCCTTCCAACGTGTCATTGTGGACATTACAAGATTATAATCGAAAAATCTCACATCCAAAAGATAAGAGGAATGTTATGCAAATCTTAGATGAACATGAATCTTGTACTATGGGAAACGTAAGAAAAATATAGTTGGCCATGTCCAATATTTCTTTGCTAAGTTATCAAAGAGTATTTCTTATGGTAAAGGTAAGTTTTATCACCTATAACAAAAGCTTTTAGAATGCCTTAACCGACTGTTTGCTTCTAATAGTCAGTTCCTTTGTTGTACCAAAGTTACTTCCAGAATAGCTTTAACTGACCAACAAATGGCCTTGGTGAAGTTTTTTTTCTCCAGTGTCCTCAAGTTCCTTAAATACGACACGTCAATGTATGCAGCAACAACTGTTGGGATTATGGGCGTTTTCGCTCATCAATCAAAGAAAGAAGTAGTTGTTGTCAATAACTCACAGACTCTCATTAAATTTCTGTATTGTTAATCTATTTTATTTGTTTGGCATTAATGAGTTACACACAGGCCCATCCACAGCTTAGAAGGCTGAGGAATGCTTTGCCTCTGATGGATGGCCAGATCCGTAGTCGAAAAGAATCCGGATATCCAGTCCAGTGGTTTCGTAGCGATTTCGGTCGCAGATTCAAAGACCCAGTATTCGGTCTTCCTTAAGGCCGATGATGATGCATCTGAAATTGCACAATGCCGGGATGGTAAATTATGAAAGATCCTGGCCAATACCTTCCCCATCCTCTGACTCATCCCGGCTTGAACCAAAAATGACCAAAGACCATAAATAAAGCTAATTTAATTCAATATATCTCAATAGGGGCTCCATAGTCTAGTGGTTAGAGCGTTGGACTCATGTCCGCGTGGTCCCGGGTTCAATTCCCGGCTGGAGTTCCACTTTTCGGCGTCCACCCAGCGTCGTGAGGCAAACTAGGGAGTAACGTGAATAAAGACGTGACGGCCACACTTGGTGTAAAAGCCCCTGATACGCCTGTCCGTGCTGACCACACACCCGTCACTCAGGTGGATACACTTCCACCAAACACGGACAGGACAGATGGCGTTGGGGCAGGTTCAGGGCCTATTAGCCTGTCACGCCAGTGGTTATTTTGTTATTCAATGTCTCTCAAACTCGAAAAATATATTGTATAGAGATAGTTGCGTATTTGATTGTTATTGTTTTCTTGTCCAAAGTTAGTTGATAGGAACTTAACGTCCTTTATTTTTTTTCTAAAATACATGTTTTATTTCTCAAAGCAAATGAATCTGGAAAAGGAGTTTCGCTTTCTTTTACATCCTTGTACGCTTAAAAGGTTGTGTTTTTTATTCTTTCCCTTTAACACTACAATGTTTATTGCGTAGTGACTGATAACCACGTCAGAGGGCAAACGGTAGGCAGAGTTGGTTGGTGATGGGGAGGGTGGGGTTAGAAGAATCAAGAAGGCGCTGTCCATTATTTGTTTTCCTTTTTTCACTCTAATATATGTATTAACCACAGAATATTATATCATTGGTTTCAAAAGCACTAGTCTTACAATCTAACACTCAGCAATTTCTTCTCTCTCTGTATAATCCTGCTCTTCCACACAAAATTCGATCCATCAATTTTAACTAAATAGGACCAGTTAAGGGTTTTCTGGAACCGTCTACAAAGCATCTGGTACTACGAACTGTACAAGAGCCAACATGTATGGTACATACAGCGAAACATAAATGGTAAAAAGGGTTCTGGTTAACGCAACTAACAGTAACGCAAGCTACAGTAACAAATACTGAACCATATAGTACCAAGAACTGAACGATGTTTGGTTGAACTCCAACAAAATATGTCTGATGCCAGTTACTATGTATTATGCAACCTGTTAGTAAACATTAACAGCAACAGGCATCAAATGCGTAATGAGGAGAACGTAACTGGGCGGTTATAGTTGCTGCAGTCATACATCCAGTTCAAAGTATATTCACTGAATGTCTTGGAAAGTGGCAGCCAGTATGTTTGAGAAATGTCGTCGACCCGAACAGTACAGTAAACATCACTATGATACTCTTGAGGTGTCTCACTTCTGTAAAATCACGAATCAGTCTTCTTTCTTCAAACGAAGGATCAATTAATACAATTTCCACGTTTCGAATAATTAAAGTCTACAAAAATGTCCAGAAACTCTTTCCGTAACATAAAAGGACTAGTAAAATGCCCTACGTTCAACAGAAGAACCGGTGGAACAGGGGTGGAGTGTTGGACAACAAGGTGAACAAACAAATCTGAAGGTCGTGCGTTCGAACCCCACTCCAGACCTCTCATTCTCTCGCTCGTCAATGCTGTTTTACTATATGCGTCCACCAACAGGCACTATAACGTCTGGTACACTGCTTACTGAACATATTGTTCCGTTCACTAAATACCTTTAACTAAATATGTTCAGTTGCCATATCCGAACGTTCGGCAGGTTCCTCTGGAACCATACGTTTGACTGCCTGCAACTGAACGTTCAGTCTGTGTGTCCTATCTCCCCTCAAAGCACTCCAAAATGAAGAGTAAAAAAACGAAAGAAAACATTGTTTGGTAGCCGAAAAGAAGCCCAAAATATAAATTGTGAGAGTCTATGAAGATGTGCCCATGCCCCAGATATCCGAAGCTCAGATCAGGATATTTGAAACTCAGATCCGGATCCGTTTAGCCATCCCTACTGTAAAGGAGATAATTTTTCCTGTCAGGACGAAGTTTCCTGAGAAATCGAGAAGTTTTCGCGACGAAAAATTGTCGGGAATTCAAGTCTTTTACGACTTCCGGAGCTTTCGAGAATTTCTGAAAATCAGTACAGAATGTCGAGAAAGTCTAAATTGGGATGAGAAATTTTCGCCTCCGAACTTCTTTCTTTCCAAGCACCTCTTCTGAGGAAAGGGATGACAGGACTGTAAAAGACAGTTTCGGCATTTGCTTACAGCAACTGACGAAAACCCTGGAAAACTTTAATGAGCATTG
Source organism: Lepisma saccharinum (assembly GCA_022664845.1). NCBI lineage: Eukaryota > Metazoa > Arthropoda > Insecta > Zygentoma > Lepismatidae > Lepisma > Lepisma saccharinum. The sequence goes on along the minus strand of JAGDQP010003479.1, from coordinate 13,343 downwards.
CTGAGACCCTCGACGCTTGCTAAGGGTACATAAGTACTCAACGACCACTAATGATGAAAATTAGAAGGAAGCAAATCGCTTGCGTTTCTGATTTATTCACACAGTGGAAAATTTCGGTGATCATTAAACACAAGTTGTCAACCACTTATACGTGTTAATTCAATAAGATTGATGTATTTTCGGTGTTAATCTAACACAAGCTTACTACCACTGATGCGTGTTAATTCAACCCAAAAAACTGTTGTTGATGCAGTATTAATTCAACAGGATTTATGTATTGTCGGTGTTGATTTAACACAATGAAGGTATTATACAAGCACAGTCACTAGATTGAAATGTGCGAGGCCAAATTGGGAAAACAGAACAACAAAGGGAAGGAAATGAAACTTGTTTTATTCAAGATTCCATGTCAGCATTTGACTCGTGGACCGAGGGAAAGCACAAGTCACGATGCGCGTCCAAAGGGGGCAAGCGCACCGAGCGGCATGTTTAGCGGGCGGCAAACAGTTAAAAATAAAAAAAATAAAAGTTCCTAAAAATAGGAAGTAAAATAGTATATTAAATTGAAATTGGCCTAAACGTGTTCAACATTTCAATACGGGCGCGCTAAGACATTTTTATGTTATTCCATACAAGCTAACTTCATCTTTAAGATTTAAAACCGCGATTCAAGTCAGATAGGCAGGGCTAGTGCTTTACTGGAGTTAATAATAGCGATGCCATGATGACAGGTTCCAGGGATGATAACAAAATTACACTACGTGATGCCAGACCATGTTGTGTCAGTCGCGTCGGCCGGTCGTGTTGTTCGATTGAAAAAAAGATGGGAGGGCGGCAAAAAGGCGACCGCAAAATTTAACTTTGCCCCCCCCTTCCCGTAGGAAAATTTGTAGATCCGCCACTGCTAGTACCTATGCATGTTGCATTGAGAACCACTCTATAATGGTCACACACTCTATAAAAAGATGATAAATCAATCTTTCAAGTTTGAAGAATCAATTACATCCAAATAGCATCGGAATCGTACCTAAAATGGTAACACACTCTATTAGAAGATGAAAAAATCAATCTTTCAAGTTTGGGGAATCAATTACATCCATATAGC
>JAGDQP010003479.1:0-12228 GCA_022664845.1 Lepisma saccharinum | reverse complement strand
AAATCAATCTTTCAAGTTTGGGGAATCAATTACATCCATATAGCATCAGAATCGTACGTGAAATAGTCACATTTTCTTCCCAAAGTGGAAATATTTAGTTACAATACACACTTTTCGATTTTTTTTAAAAAAATAGATTTTCCCATGAAATCATTTTCGCGTTAAGAAAAAATGGTGAAAAATTACGCTCTTTTGTTTTAGCGTGTACAGAATATTATGCAAATAGATACAAGTTGAATACAAAACTATTATTTTTCATATTCGATCACTAACAGAGGACCCTAAAGCTTATTGCGAAGAGTAAATCTCTGTTTGAAACAGGTACTCAATCCTTCATAAATATCTTAATAAGGAGTGAATAATAGCCCCGTTAAGATCTAATCTTTCATCATTGCTTAAAGCTATTCTCCTTTTAAGGCTTAATGATACCAGTTTGTCAAATAAAACATTCTTTGTATTTTATATCTGTAAGTTGTAAATTCGTTTCTTTCCTTTAGGTTTTAAACAGTGAACAATGTTGTATAATTGGTTGTTTTATATCCCTTTTTTTTAAAAAAAAAAAGATAAAGAAAAGATTATCATAGTTTTAAATCTTTTACCAGTAAAAATCTTAAGTAGATAGTTTTGTATACGCAATATCGTGACTCATTTGTTTTTATTTGCCCAGAAGCGATTTATTTTTTCGTATATTTTATTTTAGTTAGTAACGATATGTTTTTGTGTATCCTTGACAATCTTCCCTAGAAAGTGTAGTGCGTTTGTCCGGTTTTTTTTTATTTTTATTTTTATGGCGCTAGACTTTAGAATGCGTGTGTGATTAAGTTTTTCTTATGGCTTTTATAAGCGCACGAGGCACTTTTATATAAGTGTTAAAACTAATAATAATTCGGGTCAAAGTTGGAAATATTTCGTAATCAAAATATCGTTTACATATTTGTTTTAAGGCGCAATTTCATTAGGTTTTAACACGTAGTTCTGTTTTACGTTGAATGTTCACGTTTGTCAGAGTCGTTTTGAGAAATGCTGGTCGTAGGAGGTAAGGCTGGCCGTAGACTGGAATACTAATGTCGTTCTCGCGGGAGTATCATTCCGAACTGGCTGACTTCTAAGGGCTGCTTTTCATGTAAGCGTGCTTTGTTTGCGATTTGGTTGAATAGCCAATTGAAACACGTGTTTTATTGCGTGTTCTATTATGTAGCACATGTTTCAATTGCCTACTCACCCAAATCGCAAGCAAACACATACTTGCAAGAATGGAAGCCCTAAGGAGCGTCCAATCGAATCGCGTGTGCAATAAAAATAAAAATAAAATAAAACGAACCTGACTTATGTACCTAAGCTAACCTAACCCTTGGTCACTAATTTTATTAAATTTCCTAATGCGTATATACGTAAGAAAAGGAAAAAAAGTTAGTTTTCTTTAAAAAATGTAAATATACGACGCCAGGATTCGATTTCTTCGACTTCAAACTTAGACGGAAATAATACTGCAGCGAGATGATTCTAACATATGAAGATAAGTTAATTCAACTATTTGCAACGGTAGATGTCAGCACTACCTCGATATGTAGTGTTGCCACCGATAATTACTTGAGTGTTCGCGGTTAGTTAGATCTAAATTCCCTAACGGTTGAAATTAAGCGCTTCTGTATGGGGAAGGACGAAATATAAGTCATCGAGCTCTACGTAACGACACTGGAGTGACTGCTTAGTGTTGAAAGATAGACGCCAGAGCAAATATTTAAACTCGTTTGTCCACTTCCATTCTAATCCAATGTAGTCCAAATTTTCGGTTCTAACTCAGTTTTATACACTTCTTATCGCTGTGCGATCCGTTTTTAATTTAAATTTTAATTTCTGAGTTATTCAGATAATAGTATATGCCGTACTCTGTATGTAATAGAAAATACTGTAGATAGTAATTACGTTTTTTGCAAGAAAAAAGACAAATAAAAAATGGGCCGCACAGCGATATCAAGCATAAGAAACTCAAGTTAGAACCGAAAATTTGGTCCCTATTGGTTTAGACTCGAAGTGGACAGATGAGATTGAGTGTCCTCTGCGCTCCCTGGCTTCATATTGAAATGATCCGCGCGTACAAGCACGTGTCAGACATAATCACATATAAACACACAGTAAAAACGTAGTGAACAAAGGGAAATCAACAACTCACATGGCACGACTATGTGCATCATTAGTGAAGACAACCTCAACAAGAACTACATAGAACAAAGTGTAATCGACAATTTACTCGATACGACTCTGTGCATCACTAGTGAAACCAGTATCAACAAAAGGTACATCAGCAACACAAGCGAGCACCAGTGCGAATAGTGTAAAAACGTCCAACCATAAGTGACCTTGTGTATAAATACCAATACAAGTTCAACACAGACGGATGGGCCTTCACCGACCTGAGGATCACTTATTGTGATAGAATGTGCTTGTTTCGGTGGAGTATCGTACCACTTGTCGCCCAAATATTAAGTGAATTTATGGTGCAGTGTTTATAATTTTCCAGTGTTATTACACTTAGTGTTCTTAAGTGCAACATTGCCACATTTTTTGGCAAAGTAAATATATATTGCCTACAGAGCCTACAGTGTGAGTGAATTTGACAATGAAAAAAATAGCTCCCATACAGTACCGCTATTTTTTTTTTCAAAAACAGGAGGGGAGTGAAATGATCCGCGCGTACAGGCACATGCCAGACACACTCATATATAAACACATAATAAAAACGTGTGTACTACAAGTGTAATACAACGTAAGCAAACATGTGTGACATGACGTCAACAACAGGCAGACGACAAGAACTAATTAAACAGCAAAACAGAAGATGGAGTTAGCATCGCAAGAGGAGGGTCTTAAAGGACCACACCTAAATCAGGATATAAAAAGACAGACCTCAGGGCTGGAGGAAATATTCTAATCCGGGTGGTCATTCCTCTCCTCCTTCCGTTCTCAAGTGGCTTGCACTTGGAACAAACTCCTGGTCCTCGCAGAGCTTGTCAGCGGGGCTTTCCTTTTAAGCACCTACCCATTTAGTGGTGGTGCTGACCCTCACTTGTGACGAGGCTTCGCCAAAGAAGACATCATGATAGACAAACTGTAATTTTGTATGTAGCTTCAGCACAGGGCGGTCTTCTTGTCAAACTTTTTGGTTGTGGGCTATACCCGTACATTATTTAGCTCTTCCTATCAGATCCCGGGAAAGGACCTATTAAGTAAGGAACATTGCGATATATTCATGAAATTTTCAGTAGCAGCAGTCAGTCCAGTATCGCTTTTCGATATAGATCATTGGTATAAGCAGAGCCGAAACAGTTTTGATTTATGTAGTAGTTCAGTGTTGCCAGCACATTAAAAGATAATTATCCAAATTGCTTCGATTCTGCTGCACCTAACTGCGCCAAACATGGCATAAACCTTATTCAACACAAGCACTATGGATGTTTTACAGCTTTCCTTAGATGTTTTAACATCTTGCTAAGTGGGACAATAGACGTACAAGCTAAATTTATTCTTTTTTTCTCAAGCTGGCAATCCTGGAAGTAAAGAAGGTTGGTAACTCCATATTTCAACCAACATACCGCACAGTAATACTTAACCTAAACAGTGCCATTCAATGTATATTTGGTTCCAATTTGAAAGTACTATTATCTTGCATACGTTTCTTTACGCTGATAATAAACTGTTCCATGAATGGAATCAGTGTTGGCGTTATTTTTTTTTAAAAAATCTTTTGTTCAGTTCCGTATTTATTTACCATGTTCATTTTTTCAAGAATCTAATGGGCACACATAATAGAGACTCTTTGTAGAAGAACATCATTTTATCAGAATATAATAGAGTGTTAAATGTTATGCTAGTTGAACGTGAATAAAAACTTGTAAAGTGACGCAATTAACATAGCGTTTTCCAATCCTGGATCGTTTGGTTTTTAAAAATCGACGTTTAAACGTATGAAAAGGAAATAGCTGTACTTGATTTGAGTGTCCCGTCTGTATTAAATGACTTTGGGAAATGCATTTCGAATAGTTTTGTTGGCTTGTTGACCCAGTACGATATTGAATGAGGTTTATTGTATAAAAAAAGCGTTATTGTTTTGTTCGAGTTTTAGAAATATCCTTTTTTTTGTATGCTGTGAAAAAAAGAAAAAAAGACAAACGACACGCGCTCAAAATGTTGAGTTCAACGTACAAGAAGAATCGGACAGAAATACTAGTTTTAAAAAAACAAGCATGAAAAGAACAAGCTTTTCACTTGGGTTGTTAAAAGGAGTTTAAACCATTTTTTTCTTTCTTTTCAGCCCATGAATAACCAAGTAACAAAAAGACAATCGGGAGTTTTAAGATGTGCTATCAGTATAGTTCTTTTTCCTCTTGAGGGCGTTCGCGTAGTGGTTAGGTGACAGGGTGAAGTAGTCTATGTCTCTCTGTGATCGTAAAGGGAGGTGGTGTTTCTTCCCCCCTGACGAAACGTTAACACCCACGTCTGTTTCTTCCACCCACGTATACGATATTTTTTTTTAAAAACAGAGATCGTTACTAGGTTTTTATGATAACGTAAAGTGTTAGTCCATAATTTTCCACACACTGTTGGTGTTGTTTTCTGATTTTAGAAGGAGGTAAGGATTTGTATCTGTCACTTAAAGGCTTTGAAAAGCTTAACTTAAAGCCCGTGTAAAGCAAACAAATGTCTAATTATTTAGTTCTATCCGTGCCGATATTTTTGTTCATTATTGAAAATGCTTCATTTGTTCTTGGTTTTGATATTCACAAGAACAATCAAGATATTTCTACAGCCAACAACAATAAAAAAAAATCGGCATTGATCAAATTCTTGAACTCGTTATGAACTTTCTTCCCTGAAAGTTTGAATTCTCTAGGTTTGAATTTGTAGGAGCAGCATTGAAATTTTGTGCAACGATAAAAATACGGAGGTAGTGCTGCCATCTTTTGTTGGAGATCGTTGCTTTACATTAACCTTAATATTTATGGTACACAACTTCACTCACTAAGCTCTTTCAGAGATATACTTCGCATGGTATCAGTCCGTTTGTTCTCCACTTCTCCGAGTATGAACCTATATTCAGAATTACATCAGGGGTTATGCTTCACCTTCTTTAATTGAAGACATTTCGTGAAAGAAATTCTTAAAATTGAATAGATTTGTGCTCCAATCATAGCCTATGCATTTGCAACCACATGACTTCTACCGATAACTTCTACCAAAGAATTTAAAAGTGTCTTCGTGGAATCGTGAATGGTGAATCTTCAACCAAGCGTGTTGTACGAAGAGAGACCTCGTATTTATAGATATATAACAGTTACTTACTTACTAATTAATGGCTTGTGGAACTCGCAAATTCATAGCCGCAGTAACAAAAGTTCTCAATACGATTGTATCCTGAGCAAATCAAACCAATTTTCATAAGGAACACCTGCCTCTCGAAGATCCCTTCTAGTATTACCATCCCAGCGTCGTCTCGGTCTTCCTAACGATCTCTTTCCCTCCGGTTTACCAACCACGATGGAATATAATCGTTTCTTCCTTATCCGAGCCGCTAATGTTAGCTTTCCTATCTTAGTCGTTGCGATTTCTTTATTCTTACAACATCGGGTGAGTCGTAAAGTCTGTGAAGTTCTTCATTATGCCGTCTCCTCCAATCCCCAGTCATATCGTCCCGTTTCGGCCCATAAAACAATGGCAGCTGCCGTTTTACTTATTGTCCTCCACCCCCCCTCCCTGCGCAGACCATCTTCTTTTATGTCTTTTTCGTGTTAACAGCAGAGAATTTATAACTGTCTACCTTTGAAACAACAGATGAGTAGTGAGTACTGCCGGCAGAGCGGTCTGTGGCGGTAGGCCATCGGCTCGAAGGTCCCGGGTTCGAGTCACGGCAGGGGCATGGGTGTATTTTAGGTAACAGCTAAAGGGCGAATCGTGACGGCCCGAAGTCCAAAGTTGGTAGACTGGCCGATATAGAAATAAAGTTTAAAGTTTTAACATATGAGTACTTTATAATAATAATAATAATAATAATAATAATAATAATAATAATAATAATAATAATAGATATAATCAGGAGTGAGTCGGGGGCGCAAAAAGATCAATAATAGACCGGGGATATTTTCGATATTTTTTTAAAGTATAAATTTAGCATATTTCCGTATTCACTGCTAAGTTTTATCGTGGAATACCGTTTATCATGCAAAATTATTCCAGTATTCCCCAAATTTTATATATTTCTGGTGAAATTAGATTCTTCCGCAAACAAATCGGAGCTTTCTCTGAAGTAATCTGTTAAAAATAATATTTTCCTTGAGATGGACTAGGCGCCACCGCGCCACCCTCTTTGGATCCTCCACTGGATATAATCCACTAGAAAAAAAAATTGTAACACATCTTGCAATGCTAATTTTGGTTTAAATATGATGTCTCCTAGTCGGGCCACTGCGAGAGAACAACTTCAAAATGGCCTCTTTCGTCCTATCATGTACTGGATTTCTTGTATATACTCCTGATGTCTTCAGGTATATCTATGGTTGTCATTGAGAAAAGTTATCGGGTCTTTTGTTGTCATTTTTAACTTCACAATAGGGCTTGGTCTCTCGGAACGTTCGCGGTAATGAATGGCGGATTACAAACCTGACTGCTGCCCATGATGCATTGTGAACCACTCTTAAAAGGTAAGAAATTGCCCTCAAGAATAAACATCCGTAAAGCATCGGATTCCCTTCTAAAGATGAAACATTTTCTGTCCAGAGCGAGAGCGTTTACTTTTTAAAAGTACCCTTTTCGATTGAAATTCAGTAATTTATAACAAATCGGACATTGTCATTATCACTCCAACGAGCTACAATATTTACATACCCCTATATTTGCGACGCCACGTACAATAAATTTTACACAACACCAGTCTCGTGAATGATTCTTTGGAGATTAGGCTCATATCCCATTTTTCTCTTCCCGTTTCCATAACCAAGGATAGTCCGTGTATACATAAAAATCGGGAGCTATACTATACGGTTTTTGTTGTTGTTCAATAGACTTGTGTAGCATTACACATAATATTTACTTCTTGATGCGCGTGGACACGGGTTTGAATCCATGAGGGACTATTGAACATAGTGGTTCGTAACCCACTTTACCCGAAACTGTACGTCCCGTCGTTAGAAGCACAGTTGTTCGTTTCGGTCGGTCGTAACAATTAATATGCCTTTGCCTAGATTTTGCCTTTGTGCCTTGTCTGTACTTCTATCTACATTACTAAAACATTTGCAATTTCTAATTAATGCCAGCATAATTTTTGGCGATTGATAGCGACGTAGCTTGGAAAAAGTAAAAAAAAAAAAAGTTGATAGTTCGTGGATTCGAACCCATGCACATGGGTATCAAAAGTACGATGATCACGTGTTTAAAAACCCTTGGCCATGTAAATTACGCTAAATAACCTTCAATTCAGATAAGTTCCTGTACCACTGCCATTATATTAAGTGTATGCAACATATTTTCTTTACGCATTCCACGGAAATTGAAAATGTGGAGTTAATATTGATGATACACAACTTCACTCACTAAACCCTTTGAGAAAATATATTGAGAAGTACGCTTTGCATGGTATCAGTCCGTGTGTAAGAACATATTGTTCAGATTGACTCACAGAGCAGAAACAAAAGCTAAATTAGCCGCTAAAAATAGTAACTCAAAACCAGAAGCGAAAGCCCGGAAGAAACCAGAGAGGCTCAATTTTTTTCATGAAATAGTGGTCACTACCACGAAACCTCCTGCAATGATCATAATTTGAGGAAACAGAGTGGGAAACCAACAACAAAGACATTGTTTAGCTTGCATGATCTTTGAATTCTTCCCTTGAGGGTTCCAACAGCTGTTAAATCAGAAGCATTTCTCACGTATGAATGCATGTGTGAGTGTGTTAAACACAGCTATTATTGCAGTAGCCATGTTAAGAGGTACATTGCGTGCAAAATACCTGCCCAAGAAACCTATTAACACAAAGAAACGCACATCCATCCAACAAAAGGTAAAAGGAGAAAATAAATATGACATTTTTGTGATGTTTATTCCCATGTGAAGACAAAAATTCCGGATTTTATTACGAATTATTACAAAACAAACTTGCATGCAATGTGTTAAAATAGCCTGTTAGAGGAAAGTGGCTTTGAGGAATGCTTCCAGGAAATGGTCTTTAGGTGTCCATCAGCTACTTGAACTGGAAAGCTTCTTTCTGGAATCTGCAAGTCGTTGTAATGGTTGATAATCTTTTGTGGAGTGACACTGTGACGCTGCATGCCAGCTAATAAGATCACGCGTGCAAAACTAGGTAAATTGTCGTGAAATATCACACAAGCTTTCTCGTGGAGCCAGGACAGTGAGAAGGGTTTTAGGTTATTCTAGCAAGGGATTGCGCGTAATAAATTATACAACGGCTCTGTCCATATCTACAGAACTTTGCATTCAGGAACTACACTCGAAAAAAAAATATTGGTGTTTATTGCCACCCCAAAAGGTGTAATAGAACACCTCTACCTCTACACCAATTCTAGTGCTGGGTAACACCAATTCTAGTGTTGGTTAACACCATCCGGGTGGTTAGAATAAACACCTAACACTTCTAGCGGTGCACTTTAACACTCCTAACGGTGTTTCTGAACACCGGTAGAGATATTTGTCAATACCAGAAACGGTGTTGGACACCCCGGATGGTGTTAACCAACACTGAAATTGGTGTAGAGGTAAGAGAGGTGTTCTGTTACACCTTTTGGGGTGGCAATAAACACCAATATTTTTTTTTGAGTGTACTATGGCTAGGAAGGTGGTTGGCGTGTTTTTGGAAACGTGTCGACGAGTTAAAATCTGTATCTCTTACTCCCTTATTCAACACTCTCAACTCACTGACATCACGTTTCAGCTTTTATCAATAATCATAATCGTATAAATCAATTTGAAAAGCATACATTTATATTTTCTTTGGGAGTTATTTAGAAATATCCATTATTTTGGATTGGTGCGAATAAAATTACCGCTTTGACGCCTGGTGGCAAACGCACCGCAGTAACACAACACACGGATCGACTGAGATCACGCGTCTAGCGTTAGAAACTATGTATAATATCCAGAATACACCTGGGATATCCAGACAGTCAGGAGGTACTGTGTCGTTGAACAGGCTCGTATAAAAGTACACCATGGAGGAAACACAATTACGAGTGACTTTTCTTAATAAATTCAAACTGGGGCATTCTGCATAGCAAGCCGGGGGAAAAAAACAACAGTGTATTTGGGACATGAATGACGAATTAACGCACCATTCGCCGTTGGTTTGTCAAATTTCGTTCCGCTGACACAACATTGTAATATGAGCCCTCTTGGCCTTGAACATCATGATGTTCGAATGAGGTGCTCAGAAACAGCGTGGAAGTGGACCCTCGGAAGAGTGTTCGTGTCATTGCAGACGAGTAAGGCATACACCATACCACTGTAAGTCGGTGGCTTCGTGCTATTTGTAGGGCCAGGAACTTGGACTCATAGGTGCCACATGAGTTGACACAGGCCAACAAGAATCACCGTCTGAAGGTGTGCACTTCTCTGAGTGTAAGGAATAAGCGAGAAGGTTTCTTGCATCGAATTGTCTCTGCAGATAAAAAATCCCTTTCGGTAGGTCTACAGGCTGAGGTAGATCTCGAAGTTTTCTTTATTATTTTCAAAAATTCAAATCTGTAGGGGGTTCGCCCCCAACTTCAATGGTTTTGAGAGGATACGCCTCCTTTATCTTAAACAAAATCTCCCTGCAGCACTACACCACCATGGATTCCATCTGCACCCTCCCACGGGGGGATGTGCCCCCAAAAGGAAGGTTTGCCCCATTTATTGTAACCTACTCTTGGTCATACACCTTCAAAGAAAATTTCGTTTCTCTACCTTCAATGATTTGGAAATTGGGTTTTTGGGGCGGCCATTTTGGATCCAAGTTGACGACTTTTTGAAAGTTTTCTTATATTGTCGTTACCTACTTGTGATGGAACAACTTCAAGTAAAATTTCATTTATCCAGCTCAAACGGTGTGCAAAATGGGATTTTGGGCGGTCATTTTGGATCCAAGATGGCGACTTTTTCCCAAATGTTGTTATATTTCCCTAAACTACTCGTCATAATGCACCTTTATGCCAAATTTCGTATCTCTAGCTCAAACGGTGTGGAAAATGTTTTTATAGGTTTACCATTTTGGATCCAAGATGGCGTCTTTGGATACATCATGTAATATTTTAGTAACATACAAATGATAATGTATAGTGTTACCAAATTTGATATTTCTAGCTGCAGCCGTTTAGGCTGTGTATTCTATACAACAATGGGTTCAGCGGCCATTTTGAATCCAAGATGGCGACTTTTTCAACATTTCGTAATATTTTCTTGAACTACTAGTGGCAATACACCTTTATGTCAAATTTCGTATCTCTAGCTCAAACGATATGGAAAATAGATTTCTTACTTCCGCCATTTTGGATCCAAGATGGCGTCTTTGAACTCATTAGGTAACATTATCGTAATCAAAAAGTGATGCCAAATTTGATTTCAATAGCCCCAGCGGTTTAGGCTGTGTATTCTATACAACAATGGGTTCGGCGGCCATTTTGGATCCAAGATGGAAACCGATTTTGCTCATTAACGAACTTAACCGAGCTATTAAGCCTAGAAACAACATATAAAAATTTGGTTTAAATATCTTCAAAATTATGGCCGCTAGCGTGTTAATATATATACTTTCATATCGTATCGATCTCAATAGGTATATTTTCTTCGAAATCTACCTAAAAATGATCTGCTGTGACAATCTTAAACGAGATGGTATCGTGCACGAGTGAAGAACGTGTTGGTGAACGCGCTGTGATCTGATTCTCAAGGGCATATCAGCGAAAGAAAATTCACGAGAACATGCTGGCTACATTACGGAACGGTGCTCCGTCATATGCAACGGTCCAAAGGTGGATGGCAGAATTAAAACGGAGCAGCACATCATCTGGTGAGGCCCGTCCAAAAACAGTGAAAACAGACGAGTTTGTGACAAGTGTGCATGATATCGTTGTGAATGATCGGCGTGTGTCTATCTAAACTATAGCCAAGCGTGTGAAAATATTAACAGAGCGTGCTCACCATGGCGTCCTGGAATAGAGGAAGTTATCCGCACAGTGGGTTCCACTAAATATCACTGCCGATCAAAAGTGACATTGAGGTCAACTTTCACAGACCCACTTAACCAGTATTCGTGCTGACACAATCGACTTTGTGAATCGTCTAGTTACCCTGGACGAGACATGTGTTCATCATTTCGACCCAGAAACCGAAGGAAGAAACGAAGCAGTGAAAACATGACATGTCACCACCACCCAAGAAATTTCGTGTGCAGCAGGGAAGGGTGATGCCATCCATTTTCTGGGATGCACAGCGGATTCTGTTTTGCGACTTCCTGAAAAAAGCCCAATCACCTCCATTGCCGAAAAGAGACCTGGCAAACTGGAAACTGCTGTTATCTTTCACCAAGACAATGCGCCGTGCCACTCTTTAGCAGATCCACAATTGTGGCTCTGAATTTTTACCGCACCCACCCTATTCACTGAAGACTTGGCGCCCTCCGACTGCCACCTGTTTCCCGCAAAGAAAAAACATCTCAAGGGACATTTTCGTAGTGATTATACCGTCATGGGCGTGACTTGTGTGAGGATCAAGATGAATCCATTTTCTGTCAAGGTTTGGCAACACTGGAGTACCGCTAGGAGCAATGCATAACACTCAACGGGACTGTGTAGAGAAATCTACGCGTCTGAGACATTCCCTTCCTAGGTAGACTCAAGACTTATCAAATGATCCTCGTATTTTCAAAAATTATGACGTCATATTACTCATCAATGGAGAGAAGATCTCGAGATCACTGCCCATTGTCATCATCATCATCATATTCAGCCGTTTTCTATCCACTGCTGGATGAAGGCCTCCCCCTTTTCTTTCCACATATCTCGGTCTGCTGATATCCTCATCCATGTAGCTCCTGAAAAACGCTTGATTTCATCTACCCATCTTACATTTGGACGTCGTCTCGGTCGTTTCTTTTCTCTAGGAATCCACTGTAGTACATTTGTCGTCCACCTTCCATCTGTTCGTCTAGCTATGTGACCGGCCCATCTCCACTTCATCTTCTTCGCA